>OX457077.1:36514308-36646808 GCA_949752815.1 Conops quadrifasciatus | reverse complement strand
TTAGAGAATATTTTTTTTTGTTGGTGCTATCTCGTACATCATGAGAAAAATCTGTTGTAGCGTCACTTGTGCGAACTTGTCAGTTATGGTCAATAAAGCTTCAAGTGTCTGGAATGTACTTATTTACAAATAATACTATTGCTGTTGTTCATGATTATGATGATGATGATGAAAAAAATAACATTTTTATACTGTTTTTTGGTTGTTGTTGGTGTTGCTGTTATGAGCTACTTTTGTAGTTGTTGTTTTTATTGTTATTTATGAAGTTAGTGCTAATTTCAGCTGTGAGAATTCGTAGGTAAACGAACGGTCGTTCGAATTTTTCAAATTCAGACTAATCCAGACAATATTCGATTTCTGACGCATTACAATGAGTTCATACGTTTTTTGTTACGATGATATCTTAGAATTTAAAAAAAAAAGTATGAGTATTTATTGAATATTTATTGAATATAGACGTCTATACGACGTTCTTTCTTGGGAGAAGACATGATTTCAAAACTATGTAATAGTAAAAAAGTAAAAAAATAAAATAAAATAATAAAAATAGTAAAAAAGGTAAAAGCGAGCCTTTATTAAAAAAAAATGTACCTCTTTATATAATTTATACTTTGGTTGAGAGCAGAATGTATAAAATGAGCTCTTACCTTTTCTCTAAAAAGTTGATCAGTTGATAAGTTTTTCTCAGTTTTTCGCCATTTTATTTATTTAATTTAATTGAATTTTATTTAGTTTAATTTATAGAATTTAATTTAGTTTAATTTATGGAATTTAATTTAGTTTTATTTAATTTAATTTATGGAATTTAATTTAGTTTTATTTAGTTTAATTTATGGAATTTAATTTAATTTGTTGATTTTATGAAATGTTTCCAAAGGCTTGATAGCAATCTGTTGAAATTTGCAACAATTTTCTCTCTCTCTTTCTTGACTTCTGACTTCTGTAAAGAATTTAAGACTTATTGAAAATTGTTTGTTCAATTGATAGATATTAGTATTATTCCATTTATGACAACGACATGGACACGGAGGCCGACAACGATACCAATAGCGCCGGTTTTTGCAGCGACATCAAAACCGCTATCGATATCAGAAACCGTACACACAAACACACATGTTTTTGCTGACAGTGTCTCCCTGTTTCCCTCTCTCTCTCTTCCTATCTCTGTCTCTGTCACTCGTGTTTTTTGCTGTTTGATTGATTGTCTAAATGTTTGTTTGCTTTAGCAGCAATGAAGAATTAACAAAGCGTTTAGACGTTTCAGACGTAGCAAGGTTTTAATTGAGTTCGTAACGCTGTACACACACACACACACACACACACACACACGCACGCATACAGCAGCCAGCACGAATGGGTCTTCGTTGTGTTACATACACGTAGAAGCAACAGTTACGTTATACACTTTACGTTTTTCTTTGTAAATTTAGCGGTTTTGCACACTTTTGTCGTTTTTTCGCAATGTCTCAAACCAACTCGAGCTCAAGAAAAACCGCACGCTATTTGAAAGATTTACGACGAAGCCAATGGCGGCGACGTAGGTGGCGATGACGGCGCTGACGGCTTCTACGACAAAGGAAGACTGGTTAAGTCCAACCAACAGCAACCAATAAAAAACACTTTTTAGTTGAAATAAGTATAATTCTCTGGAACCACAGTTTTTTTTTTTTAAATCGCACTTTTTTCAATTTTTTTCGATTTATTTAACTATATCCGTTTTTTGTTCCTCTTTTTTTCCTCACTTTCTCTCTCTTTCTCAGTCTCTTCTGACCGCCGCCTACGACCACTGCACAAAAATTGATTGATTCTGGCTTTTCTTCACGGCACGCGTCAAACAATGCTCTTTAAACGAATTGGCACGTCCTTCGCTCTCGACCGATCAAAACCGAATACACTTTTATTCGCGCAACAGCCGATTTTTAAGCAAACTCTTGCACTCTTCAAATGATGCGAAGGTGGCTGGCGGTGTGTGTCGTATCCTTTCTACTGTCTACGTTGCAGTATTGTTCATGCGAAAGAAACTTGTGTTGTTGTTGTTGTTGCTATTACCGAGATGATGTTGGTTCTTCGTCCGTCCGCTAAACCGACCACCGTATTCCGAACACAACGCGCTCCAGACGACTGCCAACTACACAATGACCGCGGCAGCTGCTATCGTTTCTCAGCGATGCCGGTGGCGGCTGCAGCGGCGGCGTTGGTGCTGCTGCTGCTGTTAGTAAAGCTTTTCTCTCCTTACAGCCGCAGAGAGGCCCGAACAGATGGAACCTTTCTGAGCGGGTAGTAAAGCTTTTCTAGCGTTTGGTGTTGGGGTTGCGTTTATTTAGTTTGTTATTGTAAATTTGTTGAAAGTTAACCTTAGTTTTTTCACCCTCTGAGCTCTGTGGCTCTTATTAAGCTTTTCTCCCTTCTCTATATCTTTCCTACTCTTTCTTTCCACCGGAGGTTTCCATCGTGCCTTTGCCTTCATGCGCTTATTTTCAAAGTACGCGCAAATTTTAAGTGAAAGGAAGTAAATTCCGAATCGGAGGCAATAGTAAAGGTGTCACCTTCCGTAATGGTGTAACGATAACAACAACAACAACAACAACTGTCACCAAGAAGCAACAGCGATGACACACATTTGCCTGGAATCCACAAATTTTTTTTATTTGTTTGTTTTTCTGGACCACTTACGAAAGCTGTTAACGTTGTAATGTGCTTCATGGACAGTGGATAAAATTGCTTCACAATTCCTAAAAATTTTTCTTTTTTAAATTTGTCTTTTTTCTTTTTTTTATATTAATCTCTTTATTTGTTCTCTTTGTATTTACTTTAATACTCGTATATAATTTTAATTCAGTGTTTGTGCACCCCTTTTTCTTCTCTTCTCTTTCAGTCTGATACAATTCAGATTCTGTTTTTCCTTAATTTTTTCTAATTTGTTTACTTTGTAATTTTTTATAGCGTATGTTAAGCAACTATTGTATGAAATAATTACGAGTATATTAGTTTTTTCTTCTGTATTGTTGAATTATAATATTTCTTGAACAATTATTTTCGCTTTAGGGTTCAATTTTAAATGCAAATATTTTATTAGATTGTGGAACTTTTTTTTTTGTTTTAATTAATCCTTTAATTTCATTTATTCTTTTAGTTCTTTAATCTGTTGCTCCTTTCATTAATTCTTTCAATTATTTCAGTTAATAGAATACTTTTTATTCATTCGCTTTTTTAACTTTGTTCACATTTCTTTAATTTCTCTGGATATAATTGATTTTATTGAATTTATTTTCAATTTTAATGCTTAATTGAAAACGTTAATTTAATCCATGTTGTTGCTTCAGTCAACATCATACATTATAGCCTTCTTATTTCATTTATTTATTTTTTACACTTAGTTTATTCATTCATAATTTATATACAATAGATACCTATTTTATTATCCTCCATTAATTTATATATTTTATTATACATAACACAATTACGTTCATATTACATATTAACATAATAATTTTCAATACATTGTTCTTTAAAATGTTTTTCAGTGCAATTGAAAGCTTATGTTATTTATTTAAAGCTTTCCAGAGAGCAAAAATTTCTCTCAATTGTTAAGAGAATAAATGTTCCAGGATTTTTTTTTGAG
Organism: Conops quadrifasciatus; assembly: GCA_949752815.1. Classification (NCBI taxonomy): domain Eukaryota; kingdom Metazoa; phylum Arthropoda; class Insecta; order Diptera; family Conopidae; genus Conops; species Conops quadrifasciatus. The sequence goes on along the minus strand of OX457077.1, from coordinate 36,643,186 downwards.
GTAAGAATTTTTAAGGAAGGCAGAGAAAATGAGAGAGAATTAGATAAATTAGCATCGAGACAGCAATTTCAGAGCTTAAAATAAGAGAATGCTGCATTTTCGTGCATCAGGTCAGTTCATTTACCTTGTCGATAGTTACCATAAGTAATGGGCGTGTAGTTAATTAGCAATCAAGCAGCAGTTGGTCACAGTGGGTCAGCGGGAGTATATATTTTGTAAAATTTTATTGAAATGAATAAATCAGCAGTTCTTTGAACTGAAACCAGAATAAACTTAATAATATAATAATATTAATAATAATAATAATAATAATATTAAATAAAACTCCAAATAAAGAACGACTAATCTCAAAATTAGCTACAACTAAACTTAGAATAACCGCTAACAAATCTTGAATAAAATAAATGAATGAAATAAATGAATAAAATAAATCTTGAATAAAATAATAAAATAAATAAATAAATAAAATAAAAACCTAATTATTTTTCTCGAATAAGCCTTAAAATAAAACGCAAATGAAATCTGAAGTAAAACTCAAACGAATTTAAAGTTTAAAATAGATTAAAATTAACCTCAGATTAAACCTCTGGAATGAACAAAAATGAACTTTTGAGTAAAAACTCAGTATTCAAACTCAAAACTCGAAACGAACCACAAACTTTAAAGAACAAACAGTATTATATAAAACAAAACCTTAAAATGAATCTTAAAATAAACTAAAATTTAATTTAAAGTCAAGACGAATGAAGCCGAATGAAAACAAGAAAAATGGAACGTGACTTTCAAGGAAAAAATTTGTTTTCCTTGAAGTAATTATGGATCAAGTCTGCATTTAAAGTGGGTTTAAATATCGTATGTCTGATCATTGATGAAGCGTAATGTTAATTAAAAGTTAATTAAAATTTCGCAAAATATTTTCTTTATCACAAAAAAAAAAAACCCAAACCATTTGCAAAAGTGCAATATTTTGCAGAACGTTTTTTCTTGTGGTTTTTTTTTTAATGGCCCACAGTATTTATTAAAATTTATTAATTTTAGTGAATTGAGTATTATAGTATTTGTTTTTATGAGCATTTAGAAATTGTTTCTTTAAGATTGAATTTATATACAGTAAGTAGTTTAAATTTAAGTATTCCTAAAAAAATATTAAAAATATTTTTTCATTTTTTAAATACATATGTATGTATTTTATTTTATTTAAGTTTTTTTTTTTTTTGGCAAACACAAATTTCATTAAAAGCAATTAATTTCAATTTTGTCTGGTTTTTATTTGTATGAAAACAAAATCTCGGCTGAAGTTTTTGTTTTTGTTTTCGTTTTCATTGTGGTTGTTGTTGTTGTTGTTGTTGCTGTTGTTGTTGTTGTTGTTGTTGCTTTGTTGTTGTTGTTATTACAAATTTTTGTCAGACTCCTTTTTCTTTTTCTTTATTTTCTTTCACTTTTTGTTGGTTTGTTGATTTACTTGTTGTTGTTGTCGTTATTATGCTTTTATTTTCTCCGGTTGTTTGGTTTTTGCTGTTTTTCTTGCTGTTGTTTTTGTGGTCTTATTTGTTGACTCAGTTGTTGTTGTTGTTACAGTTAATAGTGTTATTTGTTGTCTTGCTGCATGTTGTTGTTGCTGTTGTTTGTCTTTTTTTTTCCTTGTTATAGTTTTTTTCTGTTCACCGAACTCATTGCTCTTGTTGGTGCGGAACATTTTTCATTTGAGGTGTATTTTTCTTGTTGTTGTTGTTGTTTTTGTTGTTGTTTTTGTTGTTGTTGTTGTTGCTGTTGGTGTTGGTTTTTGATATTAATCTCTCCGTTAATGTTTTATTTGTTTTCTTGTGCTTTCTTGATCTCGTTATTTTCTCTTGTACCTTTTGCTGCGGTTTTTTGTTGTTTTTTTATGTTGCTGTTGTTGTTGTTGTGGCTGCTATTGTTCATGTGGCCATAATTTTTCAAGTTATACACTTAGCGTTGTTGTTGTTGTTGTTTTTGTTATTATTATTAGCTATTTCTCATTGTCCCTTACACTCTTCTTGCTCAATTTTTTATTGTTTTTGTTTACTCAGCTGTACCTACATTTGTCAATGAGAAATAATTGCTGACAACAACAACAACAACAACAACAACAACAACAACAACAACAACAATCACCATCTAATTTTGACCACAAAAAAAAAAACAAAACGAAAAAGCGTTAACAGCTTCTCAGTGTAAACCATTCACTGAAAAGAGCACCACAAATTATTGGCAAACTTGCCTGAGGATCAAACGGTCGGTCGGTTTATGAGTCATACTCATACTTTACAGAATTTACGCTTAGTCGTAGATGCGTTAAAAATAGAACGCTCAGTTATTCACCGATCGATCGAGCGCAATCAATTAGTCAATAAATCAAATCACCGAAGCGCTCCGTGCGATACACGCTCGGTGCAGAATTCACGCATTGTCGGTGCGCCGACAAAAGATACACTGTAGCCGCATGCGAGCATTACACTCACTTAAGCCGCGCATGGACGGACGAGCGGACGGACGAACGGACAGACGATCGCACCTCGATCGCAACCACCCGATGCTGAACAGCGTGAAACGGAATTGTTGAAATTGCGAAACGTAGCGGACGATGATGGACGCGGATGGACGATAGAGGAAGTGAGATTTTAACGGAGTGTCCGGAGTAGCCGGACTGATGAACGCCGCGGCGCGCCGGCGATGCGATGCATGAAGAATGCGTATGTGAAGGCGAATTAATTGAAATGAATTGAATTGAATTGAATTGAATTGAATTGAATTGAATTGAATTGAACACTAACAGCAAGAAGAACAAGAGAAACCGTGAGGTTTGGTAGAGAAGGGGAGGGGGGCGGATAAAGAGGGGAAAGATGTCAATGAATGAGGCGAGGTAATGTTGCAGGAGATGCCTTTGAGAAAGTTGGTGCTAAATATAAAGTTATTGATAATGAAGAAGAAGAAGAAGAAGACGAAGAAGAAGAAGAAAAAAAAGAAGAACATGAAAAAAGAAGAAGAAGAAGAATAAAGAAGAAAAGAGTAAAAAAACAAAACCTCTGCCTCTGCCTTGAGAAACAACTCAATAGAGCTCTGGAGAGAGTTGGTGCTAAATATGAAAATATCGATAATGAAGAAGAAGAAGAAGAAGAAGAAGAAGAAGAAGAAGAAGAAGAAGAAGAAGAAGAAGAAGAAGAAGAAGAAGAAGAAGAAGAAGAAGAAGAAGAAGAAGAAGAAGAAGAAGAAGAAGAAGAAGAAGAAGAAGAAGAAGAAGAAGAAGAAGAAGAAGAAGAAGAAGAAGAAGAAGAAGAAGAAGAAGAAGAAGAAGAAGAAGAAGAAGAAGAAGAAGAAGAAGAAGAAGAAGAAGAAGAAGAAGAAGAAGAAGAAGAAGAAGAAGAAGAAGAAGAAGAAGAAGAAGAAGAAGAAGAAGAAGAAGAAGAAGAAGAAGAAGAAGAAGAAGAAGAAGAAGAAATTAAATTTGCTTAATGGTGCTGATAGTCATTATGATGACGACACATCTTGACAAAAGAGTGCGCTGAAAGAGACACCCTTTTAAGATATTTAAAATGATAAAAAAGTGCACTTTTTTTTTTTTCTTTTTTTTAAAACTTTTTCCAATTATCTTTTAAAATTTGATATAGTATGTATTGAAAAAAAAATTTCTTGTGCACTTTATGCGTATCAGTCTCACTCAAACGTTGGTACATAGTACATACATGCCTTTATTTCTCTATTGTAGCACGCGTACCAGCCCAGTCGTCTCTCATGACTTAGCGCAATGATGATTTTCATTGTCGGCATTGTTATGTTGTCGGCGGCTGTTGTTGTTGTTGTTGTTGTTGTTATCTTTTTTATTATTATTGTTGTGATGCCTTTTCGTCATCATCGTTTTCTTTTTAGTTCGGTAAAAATTTGAGATTTTATCTTTCTTTAGTTTATACACTTTCAGTCTGCTGAAAGTGGACGAAAACATTCACAAAACCAACGCTCACGCTCGCACACACTCACACTCACACACACACACACTAACACGGTATGTATTTTTCAGTCGAGAGAAAAAGAAAGAGAGAGAAAGTCACAAACGTGATAAAACTTTTTCAATCGAGACGAAACAACGAGACGAGACGAGGTGGTTTTTAATTGAGACAAGAACGTCCTGAGAACGTCAACGTCGTGAGTTTTTCCTTACGAGACGATATCTCGAGAACGTCTCAGGCGGTTTTTTCGACAAGACCACATCTCGACGACGGGATAAGGTCTCTGTGTCGAGAACGTTACAGAGATTTTCAATCGTAACGAAATCACGAGAACGGTGAAATTTTTTTAGGATTTTGAAACGAATTTCAAAAGAGGCGAAATCCGGTTTCGAATTCCGAGCGAAACAGGCTTTTTCAATTCGAAAATCCGGGACAATGGATTCGTTTCGTTTCTAACGCAATTCGAGTCTCGGTTTTCTAGGCGAGACAGTTGAGATTCTCGAACAGAAATAGGCCGTTGATGAGACACAAATTTTCGCTTTGGATTCGAGATTCGAAAACGAAATCGTTAAAAAATCGTCCCGCGAAATAACTCGCTCGTGGTTTCCATTCAAGGCGCCATTCCATTCAATTTTATCATCAGCATTAATCAGTCAACTCTTTCACACTCTTGCCCTTCATATTCAATAAACCATGGCATCATGCATGCATTCATTCATGCATTCATTCATTCATCCATTCATTCATTCATTCAGCCATCCATCTATCCTTTCACACTTTCAGCCAACGATAAAATGAATTTTGTTTCTTTAACAAATCTTCGATAAGCTTGATTTGGCATTAAATTTATTAGTTAAACAAATAAGAGCATGCACTAAAATGGCAAACAACAACAACCATAACAACAACAACGAAAACCGAAATGCATTCAATGCGATGCCATAAACATTCTTTAGGCTTTTCGCTGAAATGAGATAGCAAAAAAATCGGCCAAATAGTTGAAAATAAAGAACCGGGCCATGCGTAGAGCACAAAACCTACATACATACGCACATATGTACCTACAGACCCAAAAAAAAAAGTGAAGGCGAGGGAAATGTGGAAGTGCGGAGGGCGGTTAGGTAGGTGTTCATGTTTTTTGTAAAGAAATTGAGTTTAATAAAAACTTAACGAGTTTAAGAAAAACTTAAATATACGTTAAAGAAGATAAAGATCAGAGCAAACATGTGTGGATTCGTACAATATGTGTATATGTATTGTATAAAATGTCTGTATACAGGGTGCTTCACGCTAAAAAGCGACACATCGTCAGAAGTTGCGGATTAAGAGAAGTCTCTTTTTTGCCCTATTTGAAGCGGAAGTCTCTGTTTTCGATACAAAATATGTTAAAAGGGAGGGAAATAACTGCCACGCCCACAACATCACCTATGTCCTGTCTTAGTTTAGTAGTTAGGAAAAATAGTTTTTGAGAAAATTATTGCTTAATTGAAAATTTCGCAGAAAAAGTGAACAAAAAAGAAATTGTTTGACCGGATTTCGTTAAAAATATTAGGTTAAAAATGATTTCGTTAAAAATTAATCTTTCTGGAACAGCATTCTGTTTTCAATTCTCGGTCAAAATCTTAAAAATCGTTTGGTTTTTCGAGAAAACTCTCAATTACGAATCGTACTCGTTGACATAAAAAGTGTTTTTGTAATTACTCTTTTGCGCAAAAACCCTAACCTTTCGAGAATCTGAAAGTTTATTTAGAATTTATGACAACTATGGTCAGAATTTTGGTTTTAAGCACAACAACTTGTAATTATTGGCTTATTTTAGTTTTAGTTAAAAATTATCATTTTCCTTTTTCTCCTTCTAAATGTTAGTAAATATTTTTACAAAAATTATTTGACCCTGTATCATAGAATATCATTCAATAGATACTGTATTCCACACATAAATAAGTTTATACTGATCTCTTTCCTTTTTTTTTTGTTTTGTTTTTTCGCTCTTTTGTAAACTGACGTCATTACAAATTAGTAGCAATCAATGCTCTTCAGAGCATTCAATTTGTTTTCTGTGTTTACAGTAAATTCTTGAGAATATCAATTAAAAGTATCTTAAACGGATTTATTGGCGGAATTAATTTGAAAAAAAATCATCAGAAGTTATAAAGTAAGTTTACGAGATATGAAGTATTATATATGTATGTAAAGAAAGGTAATACCTAGTAAGAATTACTTGTGAAATGCTCGATTTATACGGTATTCGAAACGCACAATGTCATTTTTAAGGGTAAAAGAGCGTAAGAAATTCTATTTTCGCGATCTGGAGCTTCAATTTAACACTTACATACGTTTAAGTATGTAAGTAAGTATGTAATGTAATTAATTTAAGAATTACATACGTGAAATTAATTGTACGACTCAAATTAGACGGTTTCAATTTGTACGATATTATCGTGTAACTAATCCGAGCATGTAAACCGTAACAGTGATTTTATAGAAAAACTATATAAAGTTTATAGTAAATTTATATATAGAAAAATTATAAATTTATAGAAAAACTATATACTCCAACTTTTCGGATACTTAGTCCCTAGAATTCATAATTTTTTGCGCATTCATTCCATTATAAAATATACATTTTTATGGGATAAATACTCGTACATCATGGAGATAAGAGTTTATAAATTTAATATAGTTGAATAGTAATTTTTAAATAATCAGTTCTCGGTGGATAATTTATAATAGGTGCATTTTTTACCTACATAAGTTTATAAAATTATTCAAATTTTATGAACCTCACATTAGTTTTAGTCACGTTTTTGTCTATTATAGTACAAAATTGCATTGAAGGAAAGTTTAATATAAATTTGTTAATTGATTAGCAAGAATAAAAACCTACACAGAAACTATCTAAAGCTTAGACAATACAACAACCTGAAATAATCGTACTGCAAGAAAAATTCCTGGTACTACTGCTTTCCGCAGCAAATCCTTTGTAGTCTTTAACCCTTGTGTTTATGTACAAATAGCTGTGGCTAGACTTGTAGCTACCTGCCTTTTCGTATACAAATATTTTACTCAGGACCATAACATTTCAGATTCTTCTTAAGAAATACAATATATTCTTAAGTTATTAAAATCACACGACATTTATATATTATTTTAGATATTCCAAGTGTTTTTCCAATTCGTACGTAGCGCTTTGTTTTACGGAACCAGGTCTGTATAGAGTCTATACTATAGACCTATAGACCTAATACGTATCTGTTTTGGATAATTTGGGCTTTTATATTGATTTTCACACTTCACCAATTCAATTCCTTTTAAAATTTTGCCTATCAAAATAATTAATACAAAAACCTTTGTTGGTAAAAAGTTTGTTTTTTAGAAGGCCCCTTGGATTATAGTTCAAAAAACCAATGTCACCGGTCATGCTCTCTTCGATCTTTCTAATTGTCTATTCAATCTATTGTCTACCGAATTTCTATTGGATTGAAATAGGGCGTTTTTATGGTCAGTGAAAATTTTTTTAAAAAAAGGGAAGGAAATCCCTGGCTCATACTTCATACTTCAATACTTCATACTTTCGTCGTATTCGATTGTTCAATATTTTGCATCAGCGGCGTCATTGAAAGGATCCTCGAGTTGCCATTGATTGGACATTTAAAAAAAGTTATCACCATTAATTAAAAAGTTATCACCGTTAATGGCATTGTCTATGTCTTTACATTTTCATCCTTATACTCGTATAACAGACAATTTATGGTCGCCTTGTATAGGTCTGCAAAGACCCATTCGGTACAACATTACAGTTAGAACTGTATGTAGACATAAGGGTTAACCCTTATGTCATCTATTGTCTTAGCTTAAACACTGAAGGCGCTTAAAGCTTTCCCTCTGCCTTCAGTGTTTCGCAAGAAATAAAAATACACAAGAGGGCGCTAGAGTGAAGCTTTATTTTAAAACTTTAAAATATATTAGATTTACAACTTTTTAGAAGCTTTTATTTTATTGCAGAATTAAAGCTTTAATTTAAAAGATGTTATCACGTAAATTCTACTGCCTTTCTTAAGAATATCTCATTTCTTTTATTTCCTACTTTCTGAACTCAACTTTCTACTTCTTTTCTGTCTAATCCTTTCGTTTTCACAATCTTCTTTTCTTTTTTTTTTCTCTTTTAAATAATGGTAATAAATTCCGGATTCATGTATGAAAATCCGATGAAGTCGTTTTGATCCAAATTCATCATGAATAATTTATCGGTTGGTGTTAAATCGGTCTTCTCCACCGTAAAAGCCTTATCGAAGTTATTGATATCCTTGCGATGTTTCTATAATGAGATGTATAAATAAAAGTATAGATTTAGAAGTCTTCTTGTTCTTCGCAGGAACACACAAACTTACAATTTTTGGTACAATGGGCGGTTCCATTTCGAGAGCAGCCCCTTTATCCCAATCGACATTTCGGTAGAAGGGATGAGTTTTAATTTCTTGCACTCCATAGTTACCGGCACCCAAACGATTGTTGGGTTTTTTGGCCAAAAACTAAATCAATATAGAAAAACCAAATATCACAAATATATGTATACACAAAAAGTAAAGAACACCAGCCTCATCACCAATAACTTGCTTACCTTCATCTCCGTCAACAATGGCATACTTACACTTGTTATTATATCCATAGATTCTTGAGTAAAAAATTTCGGAAATACTGCTTTCTTTTCTTTAATATTCCTGAATATGGTCTCATCATCGTCGCCCTCGAAGGGCGCTTGACCAGACATCATCTCGTACAGCAGCACTCCGTATGACCACCAGTCGACGACGTAATTGTATGGCTCGTAGCTGACAACCTGCAAGTTCGGGATCAAGAGAGAATGAGAGAGTTGGACAGAGGGACCAGCAGGCTATTTGGGTATTACGTACTTCGGGAGCCATATAACTGTTAGTACCACAAAAGGTACGCGTAGATTCTCCATATTCATAAAGTTCTTTCGATAAACCGAAGTCGCCCAGTTTGATATGACCGTCCATATCCAAAAAAATGTTATCGAGCTTCAAGTCACGATAAATAATCAGTTTTTCATGCAAGAAGAAGAGTGCTAAAGCTATTTCAACGGCATAAAACCTAAGAGTTAAAAGAGAATGAGAAAAGCTTACAATGTTGGCTATCGCTGTCTTGTTCTTACAGTGCCACCGATTCCTTAAAACGTCCGTACTGTTGCATATGATACATCAAGTCACCACCTTTACAATATTCCATAACAAAATAGAGACGATCCTGAAAAAAGGCAAGGACATGAAATAGAACGATAGATAAATAGCTATAAGAGTGTGAGAAAGAGAAAGGGAGTAGTTTACGGAGGGAGTTGGGGGGGGTGGCGAAAGATATGTGTTTCACTTTAATTAAATACTCTTATAAGCAACATCAACAACTTCATTGCAACAACAATTTTCGTGGAACTATTCCACTGAACTGTTTCATTGGACTGTTGTACGAGTATGAAACTGTTCCATGGAGCAGTTAAATTGACCTGTTGTGTCGAACTATTATATTGGTTTTATCACATTGTGGTAATGAAGGGTTGCATCGAACTGTTACATCAAACTGCTGCATCAAACTGCTTTCATAGGACTGTTGCATCAAACTATATCACCAAACTTATTCAGCAAGTTTCAAATTACTCTGGAAAAAAGTATTCTATGAAGACAGTCGTATCGAACTGTTGTATCGAGCTGTTGTATTGAATTTCCACATTAAATCTTTTCAGCAAGGTTCAAATCTCTATGCAACTACTATTCTATGAAGACTGCTGCTTCGAAACGTTGCATCTAACTGTTGCGTCGAAGTGTTTTGCATCGAACTGTTACATCTAACTGTTGGATCGATCTGTTTTGAATCGAACTTTTGTATCGAACTGTTTTGCATCTAACTGTTCCATAGAAATCTTGCATCGAACTATGGCAGCTAACTGTTGCATCTAACTGTCGCATAGAACGTTTGCATCGAACTTTAGCATACAATTGTGGCATCGAAATTTTTCATCAAACTGTTGCATTCAACTTGATTCGAACTCAATACTCTGCAACTGTATTTATTATATACATATGTACAAGAGTACTTACCATAGTCTGAAAACATGAATGAAGAGAGACTAAAAAAGGTGGCTTTCCGGACAGTGCCAGAACATATTTCTCTGTCATTGGCAATTCCATGTCATCGGTTTGTATGATGACGTCCTTGCGTAAAACTTTTACAGCATATAATTCATCAGTACCACGACGTTCGGCCAGTAAAACTTTGCCAAATGAGCCTTTGCCAATGACTTTGATGAAATTGAAGTCCGAAGCACGTATCATATCACGTTTGCTCATATTGTGTGGCATATCTTTATTATCCATTCGGCGTTTAGGTTCACGCTTATCCATCTGTGTATAACGAGAAAAAGTAGAAGTTTACACTTGAGATTTTTAAAAAACGACGCGCCGGACTGCTCTATATCTATTATCTACCTTCACCTCGTCCCGTAGTCGCGCGATATCATTGACTGCATCGGAGCAGGGAATATTATAATGTTCGCCCTCTACCTGAGAAAGGAATTTGTACCAGCCGTCAATGGTTTCCTAAGTCGAGGAAGGAGGATAATATTAGGTTAACCACAAAGAGAAAGGCTTCCGATTTCCAATCTAACCTTTTGTATTTCATCCAAACTGAAGGAAAACGAGCCCATGAAATCGTTACGTGAGGTACGATCCCAATCCCAAACCTCCACTAGCAAACGTTTGTCACGATCTTCGGGTTTGATCTCACTATATTTTATTACAAAGGGATAGAATTTTTTCGGTTATTTTACCGATTTTTCCGCTCGTTGAATGAAACTTACAAACTGAAGCTTTCATTGAAGACTGGTGACAAATTCTTCTGCACGGTCTTGGTCTTCTTTTTGGTACGACCGCTACGATCAGGATGCAATTGTACCGCAATGTAAGGATCACTAAGACCATTCGTATCCATCGGTATCAAGTTAGCAGCTTCCTTGACTGGAAGAAAGAACGAAAGAGAAAAATGTGAACAAGCATCAATCGGAAAACTGTTGCTGCAAGGATCGAAACGACTCACTTTCAACTTTAAGTACACCACCCTTCAATTCCGCAAATATCAGCAAACGACCGCGCACTTCACTGATGTCAGCACCACACAAGGGTGCCACTTTGTCCTTGCAATTATGATGTACATTCAGTTTGCAATCTGAAAATGTATTACTCACATTCGTTAGTTCTGCTATCAGTAACTCTGTCCCCTAGTCCGGCCCGCGGCCCTTGGCCGCACCGGCCACTCACTGTCACACTGCACGCCCTGATGCGCCACTCCATGCAGCAACATGCCGCATTCATCGCAGAAGGTCGGTGCCGTGTAGGTGGTCGACTCCCACTTGTGCTTCACTTTGGCACAATCGGCATCGATGTCGGTATCCTTGCCGGGACATTTGAAGACTACCAGAGTGCTGCACTTTTGATGGATGTTGAAGCGACATTCTAAATCGTCGTTAAGGCGTTAGCAGAGCAAGAGAGAGAGAGAGACAGAGGAAGGAAGAAAGGAGAATTGTGTTATTTTTAATGCAAGAAGAGAATTTTTTCTAATGAATTTCTTACCATCACACTGGTATCCCTGCTTACCGAAGCCCCTGCAAAAAAGAAGTTGAAAATTTGGAAGTACATAATATTTAAAATTCTTAAAACTTTTTAAAAACGTTTCAAAAATTCCGCATATTTTTTGATCAGCATACTAAGAGAGCATACTAGAGAGCTTCGCTCAATAAAGCTTAAAGATATGCAAAAATTACATCCTAAAAAGGCTCGCTAACTTTTAGCAATAGACCAGATACCAATAAGGAGAAAAAACATTCTCCTAAAGTTATTTTAGATAAAATTTTTTAAAGAAACTTAAAAATTCTGCGTCTTCTTTTCATAAAAAACAAATATTACGTCGAACCTATTAAGAAAACTTAACGAACTTAAAGAATAATATTTTTATTATTTTTTTTATTTTTATTTTTTTATTTAATATTTTTATTTTTTTAAATTTTTTTTTTTTTTTTTAATGTTATACATTGAAAACATTGAAAAATAATAAAGAAAAATTTAAAAATTCCGCGTCTTCTTTTCATAAAAAACAAATATTACGTCGAACCTATTAAGAAAACTTAACTAACTTAAAGAATAATATTTTTATAATTTTTTTATTTTATTTTTTTATTTAATATTTTTATTTTTTTTAATTTTTTTATATTTTTTTTTACTTTTTTCTTTCCTTTTTTTTACTTTTTTTTTTTTTTTTTTAATGTTATACTCTTGAAAAGTTGTCTTAAAATGTCGTTTCGGTGAAGAAAAGAAAATAATAAAACAGCCAAAGAAAAGCAAGAAAACGAAGAAACAGAAGGCAAAAAAAGGGAGGACTTTGGAGTAAAATCGATTACGAACTTTCATCATTATTTCAGCAGCCTACAAAAGTTATAAAATTTTCTCGTTATAAAATATCATACTTAGTATGACCCGGAAAATGGCCGTCTATGGTCTATTACACAGGCCGAGAAAAGTTGAAAACAGAGGCCAGGTTACACTTTTTGGACGAAGAAGCCAAATTAGACTCCTCATAACTTCTCCTTGTAAATCGGGTCTACGAGATATTCAGCTCTTTGAGTGCATGTGAAAACCATGTGTCTTCGATGACTTTGATGGAGAAAGATTACCCCTTGTGATGTAACATAACCTCACAAATGTAAAAAAGTAGTGTTTTTTCTAGCACAATTAAGAGCTTGCACACTCTGTATGTTATACATATTTCTTTAGCTTTTTTTCCACTAAAAACTTACCAAATAAAATCCTTGCAGTGACCACAATACGTGGGTTGTTTAAAAAAACGTACCGCAAACTTATGACCATTAACAATTATTAAGCCCTTACGCTTCATGGCGCCCTTACGTAAGCGATTCTTGATGTAATTCGTTACATTTGCCTCGCCAGCAATTTCTACTAAATCAGCAGGCGCTGCTGGTGTGGCGGTGGCGGCAGCGCCAGCAGCAGCAGCTGCCATCTCAGTTCTCTTTAAGGATGAGGAGGATTCCTTAAGGATTTCTTCTTCGGATTTTTCTGTGACGAAAAACTTGCAACGACTTGAATGTTGTACCGTCACAAGTCGCTCACAAGAAGCTACTGACTGAAACTGGTTAAAAATGTTGGCAAAGAATTCATGCTTAACCAAAGAAGCCTTAAAAATGCACAACAAAAAAGTGTTTTTTTTTGCAATTAGAAGAAAAACCAACAAACGAGGGTTAAAATTAAATTTTCTTTTAGACTCTTTAGTCTCTTTCTTTTATTGGTCTTTGTAAGAATCTAAATTTAAACTACACAAAACCTTTTTGCGGTTGAGGATGAGACGCAGGAAGAGCAAGTATGGTCTATTTAGTCTTTTCTGTGACGATTTTGACCCACATGCAACATGGCGGCGGTCACATGCGTGGCCATGGCACTGGGGCCTTTGGGCAAATCGACGTGTATTTTACCCTCGTTGTCGACTTCAAAATGTCTACCAGCTGAACATGGTGACGATTTATCGCCGCCGCCGCCGCCGCTACCACCGATGAGATCGCAATAGCGTCCCGCTGGTAAGCCCGTTTGCACAGTAACCTTCATCTCTTGCTGGGCATCGTTATTGAGTGCCACGAAACCGAGCTTGCCGCGCGAAAATGCCACTTGGTTGCCGCCATTGTCCCACCAGTAGTCCAGCGGACTGCCCGACACCAGATTGCGGAACTGCACCATGTTAACAATCTCGGGCCAACGATGCTCGCACACCCAACCGCTGGCGCTGGTGTCGCAAAGACCGTTAGCCAGAAAGTTGGGCGATTTGATACGATCACCGCTTGCTGTTGCGTCGGTCGGTGGACCTTAAAGGGTTAAGCGTATGCCAATAATTAAGTAATTTGTTTTTGTTCTTACAAGACTCTAACCCTGATCAGTATTAACGAAAGCGTAGGAGCTCATTACTCTGGTAACTTGACCGTACGGATGTGCCAGCATGAAAATTGTCGCCATTTTGTATTGTTCAGCATTCTTGTGTGTGAGTACTTCGGCACCGCCGGCGCCGTGGCCGCGCTGATTGTCGTGATTGTCAACGAAAACGATGGCATCGCCGGCAGGTAGGAAGCCCCATGGGGGTCCCCAATTGATCAGCCAACGCAGTTGATTAGCGCCACGAAAGGCACGTCCGATCTCGGCCGAGTGTTTGAACTCGGTGACAACACCGAGATGAGTGTAATCTGTACTGAATACAAAAAGATAGAAATGAATTTTGATAACAAAATTAACTCCTTGTGAGTAACACTTCACTAAAAGGGTCTCCGGCGCTTACTTTTTGATAACTTCGCCGCCCAAATCGATAACTTCCTGATAAATGAACGGTCTAGCATCGGCCGGAAAGCTAAAGGCTGGATTCAGGTTCCTCAGTTGCGTGTAGATGGCGCCTAAATCTTGTGGCCACATATGTTTGGCGGCATCTACACGAAATCCCGCCACGCCCATCTCAAGCAAACGGTTCATATAACCTATAATGGCTTTGCGTACGTGCGGCCGTGTCTGGTTGAGATCCAGCAATGAATTCAACTGACACTCACGCACCTCCCTTGGATTCTGGTAGTTCGTGATGATGCAGGGTGCATGAAAATCTGCGGGGCCGTAAGGAACTGCCGGAAAGTCTGCTTTCTCATAGTAAGCAACGGAACCGGCCGTACCGAGACTCTGGCCCGGATTCGAGGCGCTCATGTGATTTATGACGGCATCGACGTACACGCGTACACCGGATCGGTGACAGCGGGCGATCATTTGACGCAACTCCGACTCGTTGCCGGAACGAGTGCTGAGTATGTAAGAGATCGGCTGATAACGTTCCCACCAGGGGCGTGACGCAATGACGCGGTTCTCATTCGGCGGAGAAATCTAAAGCGAAGCGAGAAAGTTTAGTGGGAAGGAAGATAGCCTTGATAGTCATCAACCTCTTTGTGGTTTGATGCTCGTTTGGTCCTCATTTTGCTCACCTGAACGCCACCGTACCCTTTGGGCCCCAAGAACTGCTCGCACTCTGCAGCTATGTCCAGCCAGCTCCATTCGAAGAGATGCACGATGCTACTGCGATTTCCCAGAAAATACGGATTCTTTTGTGCCGACACTGAGTTTATGGCCAGACTACTAAACACGCCCATCCAGACAAGCTCAGCGAGCAGTGACATTTTAACACTTTTCATTGTTGAGTGAGTTCTTGCGATTGATTGATTGATTTCGCTTCGTTTTGCCGTTTGCTACTGATTGGAAAAGTGAATAATACTAGAATCAAATATATTTCCACGCTAACTAAATAACACTGAAAATAACACTGACAAGAAATATGAATTCGAGTGTTTTCTTATCAAGACGCCAAGCGATAATGATATACTTCAGTTAATTTCCATATATTAAGCCCATTAGTCATAGTTAACTAGAAATTTTTATCGGTTGAATGATTTCCGTCACTAAAGTATTTAAAACTTTAAAATAATTCACCTTATTTTTGAGTTTTTGAATTTTGAATTTTTAAAATAATTCAAAGTTAATTTTTGAGTTGAGTGCAAATATTTTTTAAACTTTGCAATGAATAACTAAAATGATAAGATTCACTCACTTGAAGTGTCGCTTGAAGTGAAGTGAGTGAAGTGAAATCAAGTTACTCATAACTCACTCACAGATGTCACTCAATACTAATTGCTTTTAAGTGCTTTTCTTATGGAAATGTTTAAATAAATTCATTACAATGTGTGAAGATTTATAAATTAAGTGGTTAAGTAGAAAAATGAATGGAGCGATTTATAAATGAAGCGATTAAGTAGAAAAAGACTCAAAATGTAGAAAAACGCTCAGTTCAGTGTCCATACTTAATGTATATACTTATGAACCAACTTATGTACACTTAATAAAGACTTGAATGTACAAATTCCTTTCTTAGTTAATAAACTGTTATAAAATTTCATTTAATATTGTTTAAGAATATTATTATCGTTTAGAATTTATAAATAAAGTAATTACTTTATTGAGTTAAAAAGACTCACTTATATTAGTTCTCTCAAAGTGATTCTCGTGAAGCGTCAAATTAATATTTTCATTTATTCATTAAATTTTTGAGTAATTTGAGTTATTTGGTAATTTCTATAAAATATTTATTATTAAAGAAATTTATCTAAAGGGTCTAAATGGTTATCATATAGTCTAGTTTCACATTTTAAATATATTTTATCCATAGTTTTTTCAATTTTCAACTGTTTTTTATTGAGTATAAATTAAATTAACTCAAAACTTTAGTGTTATCTCATTAACAGCTTGAATTACCTGCGAGTTCTAGTACTTTTTTGATAATGTCTTATTAATTGTATATAAATAATTTTTTTATTTAGACTTACTTACCTTTGAGTGAAATTTCAAGTTGAGTTTTTTTCCACCGACTGACTCATATGTAGCATGAGTTATTATTAATTATGTATGTCAACAATTTCAATAATTTTCTTTGTCAAACTGAATATTTTATGAAAAACTATTCTTCCTTTTATATAAATATTTTTGCTTTTAATTACGCAATAGTTTCATTAAAGAAAAAAAAAATTATAATCAATTTTTAGATAATTAAAAAAATATCTCTCCATTCATTAGCAGGTTAGCAGGAAGCAAATTATATCAAACAAATTTTTTGAAAATGAAATAAAATCATTTACTTTAAGTAAGAATACCTTGAAATTTTTAACTTTCAAGGTTATCTTGAAAAGGTCTGAAAATAAAATATGCTTTTCTGTAGTTTTTATAGAGTCGTTATTAGTGGTTGTATGGCGTTATCCAACTAAAACTGATATTTTTAATATATTCGTACTTTTGAAAATTTCCTTTTACTTTTGAAAAGTAAGACGATTGGTAAGACTTTTGATAACAATTTTTAAAAAATTTTAAAAAACATTAAAATTGTCATAAAAAATTAACAATAATTAATAATAATTTGATCCCTTGAAGAAACTAATTGAATTATAAAACGTTTAATGAGCAAAAGCAAACACCTCCAAAGACACACATATGTACATATGTATGTGTGACATATGTACAATACAAATACACACACACACACACACACGCACACACACTTATAAAAAGTTCACCTACAAAATCTCGTCACGACCGTAACCAGGTTTGACGTCACTGCGATAGCAAAAGACCTCAATCGGCAGCATCCGCATTCAACTCGAGCCCGGAGAAGCACCATTTTTCCTAACACAGCAGCTCACCCACTCCCAGCCACTCTCCCGGCTCTCTTCTTTTCTCTATCCTAACTTTCCGTCCTCTCACCGCCTCACCCAATCCATTCTCATCACTCAAGGGTAGACCAGTTTTGTTTTTGTGCTGCTAGTAGTGGCTCAGTTCATTGCCTTTGTCACCGCCCTCCAGCCCAGTCCAGTCGCCGACTCTCGAACAGTTTAACCCTTGTTTCATTGTACCATTTTTCATCGACCTTTCCCTTCATCATTCCATACTTCGCTCACTCTGCCTCTTTCCCTCCTTTCTCTTTCCGCGTTCTTCCCACGAAAAGAAGGGATGTCTTTCTTCCTTCATCTCTCTCTCATTTGGAATTTCTTCATTTCATGGTATTAGTATTCAGTTTTTCTTTTCCATTGTAGCTGCGGCATAAATTTTTTGAATTAATTAATTAAAAATATTCAGTGGCGCAGTCGCTTGAGTAAATGTGTTTGCATATCCATAAATACATACAGCCATCGATAGTCATGCAAAAATGTAGACGAGAAAAATTCTTTAAAACAATCTGTTCTATTTTTAAAAAGTATCGCAGTAGAAAAGAGAGCAGCGAACAGAGCTTTTGGAAAATTACCTTTTATATAATAAAATTACTAATAAAAGCTGAATTTTACTATAATTTTTTCTTTAAAGTTTCTTTAAAATCTATATTAATATTATAAAACAGAATTTGTTTAATTTTTCTATGTTAAGAGTTTATAAAAGCTTCAAAACTTATCGTTTTCTAGATTGCTGTTTTCAAAATTATAATTTTGTAAGATCCATTTTCAAAAATAACATATTTTTAAAATATTTTTTTCAATCCTCTTATTTCTAAAATAGCCTTTTATCAGTCTTCAAAACGGTTATTAATATTCTGAGACTTTTTCTCTACAATTTAAATACATATTTCATTTTAGGTGTTAAGTTTTTAAAACTTTTGTTTAAATTTTTAACTTTTGTTAAAAGCCCTTTCAAAACTGCTCATTTTTAAATGACTTTTTTAAACCTTAATTTTTCAAAATCCATTTTAAAACTATTACTTTCTAAAAATACTCTTTTTAGAACTCTCAAATTCTTTGAGATCTCTTTTGAGACTATTAATTTTTTAAGCCCATTTTTCAAAACTGTTTTTAAAACTATTAATTTCTTAAACCCATTTTTCAAAACTGTTTTTAAAACTATTTGTTTCTTAAGCCCATTAATAAACTGGTCTTAGTATATCTAAATCTTTTTTAAACCATTAATTTTTACTGCAAAGTTTTTTTTATTAAAATCTAAAATTTATAGTCTGGGCCGGAAATTTTCAAAACTTTGTTAAAAGTCTGATTGTTCAAATTTCTAACAAATCTTGAAATTTCTTTGCCTTAATTTTTTTAATAACTCTTAAAATTATATTTTAAACTCTTTTTAGAAATTTTTTAATGTTTAAATACATTCTACTGATTACAAGAAGACAATAAGTTTTAAAAGTTTCTGCATTCTTCCCAAACCTAAACATTCATACATTCACATATATACGCACACACACATTCACACGCTATTCATACTATTTTTAGAATCAAACAAATACCTAAAACAGTAAAAAAAGGAGAAGAAGATGAAAATCAGGTTCTAAAAATAGAAACGCATACTAGCCAAAAACTGAAATAATAAAGAAATAAAAAATAAGAACAAAAAATGACAAAAAAATACATACAAAAATTTTTTAAGGACAGCGTTTTCGTTGATGACGTCGACAAAAGCTAAAAGTAAGTCAGGGCACCGCATGAGCAAACGCACAAACCTACAATACTCACACATATGCAGATGATATCTCATCTACACATACGCACATAGATAAACACACACACACCCCCACACACACCCAGACAAAATGAAGCATCACAAAACAATGCATTTCGGTAATCATTTCTTTTCAACTGGAAAATGGAGCAACATGAGTCGAGAGAAAATGCAACAGCAACGACAAAGAGGACTGGGCGTGTGTGGGCGAAAAAGAAGAAGAGGATAAAGTGAAATAACTTAGCAGTGCAATTAACAATAATGCAAGACCGTTTTCCTTTTCAAATTCAAATTCATCAACTAAAACCAGTTTTTAATGAATGACATCACCAATTGGTCTGTCTTTGTGTCATCGATGACAGTTCTCTTATTGTTGTGTCTTCATTTCATCGAAGACAATTTTACCCTTTGTTTAAAATTGCCTTCACTTGTTTTTATACAATCAAGTCAACCCGATTCATGTGCGATGATGAAATGTCATGCATGAGACGTCTGTGTTTTCTTAAAGACATGAATTACGGAGAGCGAGAGTAGTCTATTCTCTGGAATGAATGAGAACGTGTATGTATACATACGCGTTATAATATTACAGAGAGTGCTATAGGTTATTGTTGTTGTTGTTATTATTGTTGTCGACGACAGCTCCGGCTAGTTATAATTTACATACAATGTAAGCAATGCAATGCATTAAAAGCTATTGTTAAACTGCATTGAACGATGCATTTTAATGGAAAGCGATGGTTTACACTGAACCAAAGGAGAAAAAATATTACTAAAAAATAATAAAATAATCATAAGAGTATAAAATGAGAGTATAAAATATAATAATTTTGATGCGTCAAATATATTTCAGGGAAATTGCTGGCATCCTGTTATTGTCAGAGTCATCAAAAGCTAAAATTTTACTATTTCTAGTAATTATAATTAACTATTAGTAATTAACTAGTAATTTTTTTTTAATAAAAATTTGCAAATTTAATTTTTTCCCCCACAAGATAGAATGTTTATTCGCAAAACAGTTTCTGTATAAAGATATTCATATTTTTAACAAAAAAAAAACATACACATTTATAATTATTATGATACATACTAACAAAGAATTTTTCAATTATATAAACTAAAACGTATTTGAAAAGATTAAGCCAAGCAGAAAACGGAAAAAAAGGACATTGCAAAATATCTCTGACAACAACAAAAATCACAAAAGAAAAACCCAATGAAACGAACAAAATCACAGCGTAGTAAAATTCATTTACGTCATCGTTTGTATAGAGTTTGAATGAGTTGAGGTTATGCAGCCTCTCTGCCAACAACCACCCACCAGCAACCATATAACCATCGACAATACTAGCAATAAGCTTGAAAAAAGGAGGCCAAGTCAACATTGGCTACAAAGCCAATACAATAACAACAACAACAACGCTGAAAACACCAACTGCGACGACAGCAATAGCAACAATTATTATAATCCCGAGCAGCATTATACGATAATAATGCTCAGAGCAAACTCAGTGCCCTGTTCATACTCTTTATAACAGTTATTATGACAACACTCTTCCGTATAACACTTGCCCGTATATACTCTCTAGGTCATGTCTGTAAGAAAATATAAACGAATCATGCATGACATTTCATCATCGTACATGAATCGTGCTGACATACAATATGTATAGAAATGTGCTCTATAAATTTTCGGATGTACGAGTAAGAAAGACTAGCAAAGGAACACCTATGTCTGTACATCTCTGAAGAAGAAAAGATTGCTGAGAGAATTCTCGTTGACGTTTTTGAAAGCGTAATGATGGTATGAAATGTTATTATGACTCTTTCATTTTACTACCAGTGTATTAAGGAATCAATTTATATAAGAATTAATATTATATAATATCAATTTTAAATAAAAATGTGCTACTAAAATAAAATTTAAAACAAAGCAAAATCTTAGACTTTCCAAAGCTTCATGTATTTATTGTACATACATGAATTTTCATTACTGATTTATGAAGGATTTGTCATGAATGAAATAAATTGAGACTGTTGCGATTTAATGAGAGCAAGTGAGAGCTTCTCTTCTCATTTAACTGTAAGAAGAGCTAGACCTTGGAATTTGGAAAGTCCAAATAATACACGGTTGCGGCTTTTGCAATTGCTTGTGCGTCTTCTTATTCTTCTTCTCCTATCTCTGCTTCTGGACGGATTACTGGACTTGCGCATTAGCAGCATTAAAATTTGTTGTGACAGCAAAAATATATGGCTATTTTTAATGTTGCCATTTTTGTTGCTGTTATTATTTTCGTTGAAGATAAGAACTTCGAACAACAGACTGGCATCGAATTTGTTTGCAAACTTTGAATATGTCGAGAGCTTGTTAAGTGTCAATAGCAGAGAAATCGAAAGAGTCGGCTGAGAGACAAATATAGTGGTTATAGAAAACGAAGGTTAAAAAGCGTGAGTGGTAGGAAGGCGTGATAGAGTGTAAGAGAGAGAGAAAGAGAGAGAGCTAGGGGTAGTGCCATCAACAAACATAGAGAAGAACTAGCAAGCAATCCCTTATAAAATCAGTTCATTCTGCATGAGAACGACTCGCTTAAAAGCTAATGCGGTTAAGTCCATTTTTTGATTTTCCCCAAAAAAAAGTTCTGATTCTGTTTTTTTTGATTTTTTTTTTTTTGATTTATGTGATATTTTTTCGAATTTTTTTTTTTTCTGAATGATTTTTTTTTGTTTTAAAAATATTGAATGGAATAAATAAAAGTATTCTTAGTTATTAAAGGACTTACTCGTTTCTTCCTTTTTTCTAGGCCCCAGACAGCCCTTTTTTATTACTTCTATTATTACATATATATAGTATTATAATAATATTAATAAATATAATGGTAATTATGTATATCATTATTATAGTATTATAATTTTAGGCCAATTTTCCAGCCAGTGTAAATAATTCAACTTTTATGATATATTTTGAAAAATTATTATTCTTCTTCATTCGATATCTGTTGAAAAGCTTATGAAAATAAAATTTACGAGTATTTTAATAGTTTTCTTTCTCTTTTTCTTCTCTTTTTCAGTTGGCGAAAATTAGAGATTTTAAAATAGTGCCATTGTCACAATAAATATTTATGTTTTGTTTATACATTTTGTACTTATCTTGTTTTATAACAGTGAGCCTTCCCTTCGAGAGAAAATTTATAGCCGTTTTTTATCAAATTAATACCATAAAAAATGTAAATTTTTTATTTTTAAAAATTTAAACACATAAATTTTCTTAATTGCTGTTTTTTTAACTTAAGCGCATTGGCTTCTGAGCGACTCATATGACTCAACGTCTCATATAACAAAAACAACAACAGCAAGGCCAGTAATAGCGACAACACGAAAGCATGTTAGAATTCTAGCAAATCTTTAAGCAGCAATTAACTAAGAAAAAAACGAGCCATGAATTTCTGAGTTAGTTTTTTTACAATTTCGTTCAGAGAGCAGAGAGAGAGAGAGAGAGAGAAAGTGGTCAGTGGCGTAGAGAGCAAAGTACTGAAATAGAAACAGACAGCCAATTGCATTGAGGGAGAGAGAGCAAAAGAGAGAGAGCGAGAGAACATTTTGCAGAGATTCTGTAGAAAACCATTGGAAATACACTCAATATATTTGCAAGACCATTTCTTTACACCGAAGCCGGTGTAAATTCCAACTAAAAGGAATTGGAAAGTGATTTTTTGTTTTCCAAAAAAGAAAAGAAGAAGCAAACAACAAGAGTCAAACTGGAAAACTGGTTTGTTGGTGCCAAAAAATAGGCAAATGTGCAAAACAAATTCGACCTCAAAAAATGATTACACACAGTCGAAATTGAGACACGGTAAAGTGAGGTCGTGGCGAATGCGAATGAAAACTTTAAACGGTCACGTGCATTTAAAAATGTGAAGAAGCAAAAAAAGAATCAGAAGAAAAGAAAATTGAGCAAATAAAAAATATCAATAAAATAATGTCAATTAATTAAAAGAGTGAAAGCAAGAAATAAGAGAAGGAAACGCAATACTACAAAATCGCGTATTACAGATTGTCTGCGCAGAAAATGTCTGCGTTTGCTGCTGTATTTCGTGTAAATTCATCTAAATTCACTACAAATATTGTAAAATATTGCAAAATATTGTAAAATATTGCGAAATATTGCAAAATATTGCAAAAATTAATTAAGATTTTCACCAAAAATATTGTTTATCTTCTATTTACGCATTGCACTATTTACGCACTTACTCTCTTCACATCCCAGCTCATTTGCTCATCTTCTGCCCTCTCCACCTCTCCCACAACCCCTCCCTCTTTAACCGTTTTCTCCGACACCCTTTCCATACATCATCATTTTTACCTGGAGAGAAATAAAGCGCAACGCAACTCACGTCCTTCGTTCAGTTTTTCTTCGTTCTTCCAGCCGCCTCTGCCGCACTGTTGCGATGCGCGCCCCCCTCTTTCCACCCACGACTGGCAATGAAATGTCGACCGGGTCGGGCCGGGCTTTTTCGGTGCTGTTGTCCAGACACGTTGGATGCTGGTTGCGGTGGCTACTGCGACATTTTCGATTGACATTCGTTGGCGTGTGGAACACGTGGCCGGATCGCAAAAACCAAATACGAAAAGAGAACTTACACGCGAAGTTCTCACACCAACATTAGTTTTTCAATAATGTGTGTTTAATTTTTTTATCAAAATGTGCATCATAAAAATATTTTTGAAGTAAAACCTTTCTTTTTTCTAAAAGAGTAAATAAAAAAATGCAAACAGCAAAAATTAACCAAAAATATCACCAATAAAATCATTGAATAAATTTAGCCATGAAATTTGAATTTTTTCTTTGAAATCTGAAGTGTTATTTTTATTAAAATTATAATAAAAGCGACATTAAATGCGACTAAAAAAAAAAAAATAAAAAAATTTAAAATTTCAAAAAAGTTAGAAAATGTCAGCAGTTAACTAAATAAAAACCTTAAATAATATATACCAAATTAAAATTTCACTTAATTTAAATTAAATTTAAACTAAAATATTCAATTTGATTTTAAATGTAAATTTAAACTAAAATATTCAATTTGATTTTAAATGTATTTTTAGCTCATAAAATTTAAAAATAAAAAAATTTTTATAAATTCTGGAGCGAAATTATTATTATGTAAATACATATATATACATAGATAATAATAAAAATTAAGTCAGTGCTTTAATAATATGATAGTACAACATATAAAATATAAAATATAAAAAGTTAATCAAATTTTTAATGTATTAAAAATTACCATGAGTTACTAAAATTTTTTAGGAAAAAAAAATTTTAAATTAAATAATATATTTATTAATAAAAAATAAAATGAAAAACGTGTTAGTGAAAGTTATTTTAGGTTGTTTTAAAATTTTTGTTCTATTAAACAAATATTAATAAAGCAAATAGCTGCATGTTAAAATATAAAAAAAAATTAAAAGGCTTGTTAAAAAATTTTGAAAAATATATTTTTTTTTAGTCATTATCCCTCAGCATCCAAAAAATCTCTAAAAATAGACCATTAATCAATACATCGGACTATATCAGAATACATTAGTCATTATTTCCCATCATAAATCCTTATACACAAGCCTTCACCTACTAAATAATAGGCGTAACCCGTTAGCCTTTACCGGCTAATTAGCTCATTAGTCATTATCCATTACTTGGTAATTATTAGTCATTAGTCATTATCCATTATTTATTAACTATTAGACATTATTCATTGATTATTATCTACCATCTATATATTAAATTTTTACTTAATTATCATTACTTATTGATAATTACTCATTAATCCCTAAGTCATTATCCATTATGTATTCCAATAATGGAATAATGCGTTAGCCATTACGCAATACTTATCACGGTATTAGACTATCATCAGTCTATAAATAGCTATATACTTATATACGACTCTTTCCAAACCATTTTTAAAATAAGCTGTTCCTCTGTATTTCCATTATTTGATTACTTTATGCTCGAATTACATTCAAGGTTGCTCATACGTCACGTTATACGACACAATAGGTCAGGATTCCTCTGTATTTCCATTATTTGATTACTTTATGCTCGAATTACATTGTGGGTTGCTCATACGTCACGTTATACGACACAATAGTTAATAATTTAAATCGTTCTGAAGCAAGTGCGCTTAAGGCCAAAATACAAGTATTGGGAAAATTAATTATTTTTAATACTTTTTATATATTATTGAATTGATTAGAAAAGGATATAAATCTTCTCTCGAAGGGTAGCGCTCTGCAACAAAACAAGTTAAGTACAGAGTGTATATCGAAAAACGTAAATATTCATTTAGACAATGGCAGTAACTTAAAATCTCTAACTTTTATAACTGAAAAAGATAAGAAATTTATGTGAAATTAATACAATAACCTTTAATGTCATAAGTTATAGGTTTTTGTTTTGGGAAAGAAGAATAATCCAATCAAAAAAAGAATAATTTAGTTTTAATTTCAAAGTTTATATACTTAAAATGCAAAATAAGACACTAAAGGTGTACTAAGCCAAAATTGACAAAGTAGGACGGAAATGCGTTTCAAAATTGATCATAAAAATGGAACTTTATCACAATAGCTACTAAAATGTTTATAAAATATATTCAGAAACTATAAAAAAGGGTTGTCGTCTACTTGGAAAAAAATGAAAAATGAGTAAGTCCTTTAAAATTTAAGAAGAATATCATATATTCTATTAAAATTTTCAAAAAATCATAAGATATAAAACTCAATTCGACTTAACAGCTTCGGCTTGTGAGCGACTCTTACAATAGATACTAAAATACTAAAATAATGAGTAAAGTTCAACAAATTGAATTTAAGCCTCTCACTTATTTGGTCACACAAATTGATTAAACTAAAAGACCCATCATAAACCGCAAAGGATGCAAATGGTTGCAAACAAACAACGACAATCTTGCAGATGAAACATGTTTGCATGACCGGACCGGAACGAGTGCACAGCAAGAAAGAAGTAAACAAAGCAAGAGCCAGAAACAAGAACAAAAAAGCCAACAGCAGGATTAGAAATAAAAACAACAGCAATAGCAGCGGCAACCACAGCAGCAACAACAACAACCAACACACAATAACAGTAACATCAATAGCATCATAAAGAGGCAACAAAAACCAACTACCGAGCAAAGTTTCGTTGCATAAATACGGGTCAAGGTTTTTGAAAAGACGGAATAAGCTGCAGGACCGGCTGAGGCTGCCATTAAGAAGAACAAGAAAAATCTACTAAAGATGTTTGTTATATCAAACAATATCACAATGAAAAAACAAAATGAGCATAATGTGAAAGTTTACGGCTGGTTTAATGAATTTACTGAAATTGTGAAGGAAAAGGTGGCTGGTATTATAATGAAGACAAAGATATGCCCAGTCAATATAATGGCCAATAGAATTGTGAGGAAGGAGATTTTTATGCCAGACAGAGTTTTTACGAAGAAAGTTTACACGTTTCCAAGTTGGAAAATTTTTTAATGGGAAGGCAGACTTTTCTTGCTTACCATAAATGTACATTTTAAAACACCCTGCATTTTTTTAGATATCCTGAAAAATCAGTTTCTCAACTGATATTACTCTAGCGACCATCTTCTAATAATCTCCTAATAATCTTCCTATAATTCTAATAATTTTGATTATCATTATTAATCTTTAAAGTTGAAATTTTTAGCTAAACAACACTTTCTCCGTCCCGACCAGACCCTCATAATTTCCACAAAACACTCTCAAGTCGTATGAACTAAAGAAACATGTGTAGTAACAGCTAAATTAAGCAGAAAAATAGAATATATTTAAGGCAAAAGTCTTTACAATCATAAAAAAAAATATCGTAAACTCAATTGCATTGTTTTTTTTTGTGGTTTATGTTTCATACAACAGTTGAAATCAACTCACGTTTAAGACCGACGAAAGCAATAAAATTAGAATCATATCAAAAGATAATGCTAGACTAATAAAATTTATGAGCTCTGTTAAAAAAACAAAAAAAAACACTCCAAAATTAATGATAATAATGTGTCATAAAGTAATAAAGTAAAAGACGAAAAAATAGATAAGCGTAGAAGAGACAAAAAGAATAATTTCGCACAAAACACAAAAAATTATCATTTCCTAAAAAAGTGAGCGAAAAAAAACGATAAACCACAATAACAATAAAAAACTAAAAAAGCAAAGAAAAGCAAGCAAAAATTATAAAATCAACAATAATAATAATAATAATAATAATAATAATAATAATAATAATAATAATAATAATAATAATAATAATGGAGAATTTAGGATAAAAAGAGAATTTTCATTTAAATAATAATCTATAACGCATTACTAAACGCTAACACAACTGTCCAAGCAACTGCAGCAGCAGCAGCAGTATTAAAAACAACAACACAAACAATGCCCTTCGGCCGCAAATCACCGCTAGAGGCGCTGGCATTGCCCGGTGTCATGCTCGCATACAAATACAGTCAATTTCGTCAACGTCGTCGCGAAGCGGCCAGTCGTCGTGTCACTGAACGTGAGCTGTCAGCGCTACATCATAAAATCGTGAGTGTCTTGTTTTTCTTTTTTTACTTCTTCTTCTTCATTTTCTTCGTCCACTAACGTCTATTAACGTGCTCTATGTATAAATAATTTATTTTTTTTTATATACAATTTTGTTCTAAATAAATCTCCTTCCGCCCCTTCGAGACTTTGTTTGTCCACCTACGAGTCTGTGCATACTCTTTTTCAGAGCATTATTCCATTCCTAACATCGTTTATTATGTATGTAAATGTTGATGAAGAAATCAGTGCTATTTAGTTATTTATACCAAACGTGTGGCAACGTAAGGAAGTATCGTCGTCGTAGTTTTTCTTCTCTCCACCGCTCACTTTTGCTATCATTTAGTCTTCCATGTTCCTCCTGTACCACTCTTTCTCTCTCTCTCTGTCTCTCTCTCTGTCTCTCTCTCTGTCTCTCTCTGTTGCTAATACCATTTTGGTACATGTTGAATACTATGGTACAAGTTAATTTGTAAAAATGCACTTCGGCATAGTTTTATTTGGGCGCCTAAAACTATGCAATGACTCAAGTTGAAATTATTTTTAGTAACAAGATCACAAAAAACTTAAGAGATTGACCGTTCAATTAATAATTATCAATTTAAATGGAAATTTAAAAAGTCTATTCGAAAGTCAAATTTATCTACGAAGCTCTAAGTTACTTTTAAGGTTTCATAGTAATAAAACAAATTTATGGAGTTTTTCACTTTAAAGGACTTATTGTGAGCTTAGATCCTAAGATTTTTGTTTTAAATATAAAACCGTTTATGAGCTATGCCCTGGTAAATATTGCTGAAAAGAAGGGGCTTGAATATATGATATGATGAGTTATAAGTAAGTTATTTATAACAAGGTTTTTTATATTTATAGCAAGAGTAAAAGTTTATAGCATTGAAAGTGTAGCAAACAATAAACGAGTGATTGCTGTAAATTATATAGTCGTCGAAAATACAGACTCTATATTTCAAATAGAGAGATATGTTATATATATTATAGAGAGTAGACTTATTTAGTCTTCACCCTTTTGGGTCTTCGATTTGATACAAGTTCTATTCTTTACTATAAAAGGTTATATTATAAAAAATTCGGTTTAATTTAGATAAAGTGTATTACTTTTATAAATAAATATTGTATTTAACTTGATTTTTTATTATTTTTTTAATTTATAATTTTTTTCTAAATCTATTTTGACCTCAATTATTTTAGTATTGACTGTTGTTACACAGTGTAAACAAAGGCAGTGTAAACAATCCACACAAAATTCTTCATATAAAAACAATAAATACTCAATAAAAAGGAAGACGCAAAAACCTTTTTACACACGTACTGTTCATAAACACACAAATGCTTACTCATCACACTTTAGTAGTGTTGTGTTGTATGTTGTGTTTTCTGCTGCTGTGTTTGTCGATGAGGTTTTTAGCACTTAAAAGCCTTTTCTTGATACCTTTTAAGAGTTAATGATGCTGCTTTGTTCTTGTTTGTTTCTTCTTTGTTTACACAATTTGTGTTCTTTCTTTTATTTCATTTTTTGCTTTTCTACTCAAGGGTTCATGTTGAAGAAATGTTGTTTCTGTGCTCTGGTATTTTTGCTGGTATTTCGATATGCTCGATACTAATGGATGCATTTATAAAAGTATGGTCAGAATTTGTTTGAAAACGTTTTTAGTTCTTTTATAAAAGTTTTCTCAACTGGAAGAGTAAAACAGGGGGGGGGGGGGTACTTCTTCTTCTACACTGCCCACATAATTAACACAGATCACACAATCTTATTTACTTTGAAAAGGATGAGCACATTTTTTTGAGTTAATCCAAAAAAAAAACCATTCCAAATTGCTTAAAGCTGCTTATTTTTTGCGGAAGAAACAAAAGATGTTTTCAGAATTTTAACTTTACGCCCGAAACCTTGGAACATCCTGAAACGAATGTTATTCGAAAGAAGAGAGAAATATTTCAACATTAAAAAAACCTCCAGCCGTTCTGGAGCGCCATTTTGGAAATTTAACGAATTCAACAAATTCAGTGAAAATGAAGATTAATGAAGATTAGAGAAGGTCAAATGAAGATTATGTAGATTAAAGCCAAAACAAAGAGCTTTTGTCCGACCATCAAGAGCTTATTTCGCTTAATGGTCGGGCAGGCCTCTCTACAAAGAGAAGGTGGCAGTTTTTTAAAAGGACAAATTGAAAAAAATAGACTTTCTAAACCATACCAATCGGCACTTTCACCACAAGAATTTCAAATTCAGTGCACGAAAGAAAAACCTTAAGATCTTCGAAGAGTCGAATTTATTTATTACTTCCTTCAAATAATTTATTGAGCTGTTATTCATTTTTCTCAACGCCCCTACAATTTCTAAAGGTAGAAATTGGTAAAAGGTGTAGAACCTTGTATACCTTTTATCTACAACAGCAACAGGAAATAAAATAATACAGAAAGATACAGATATTTTAAGAAATTTTCTACCTTAAAAAGAAAGAAATTTCTTAGAGTATTTTTAAGGTTATGCCAAAAACAAAAATAAGAAAGAAGAAAAAACACAAAGATAAAAATAAGAATTAAAATAATAAAAGCGGTTGTGAGAAACAGAGGAAAAAATTTTTCCTTTTTTGGCCAAGAAACAATGAAAACAGGTTAATTCAAAGCTTTACAAAGGGAGAGAGAGAGAGAGAGAGAAGAAATGACAGGCTGTCAACCCATACATTTTGAGGTTTTCAATAAACCTCACTGGCGACACTCGACAAGACCTCGACAAGACGAAAAAACGAGGTAACAAGGTCGCAGAGGTTGTAAGATTTGGTTGAGCGACTTAATTTATAGAGTAAGTACACAAACGACTACACAAATACATAAACATACATACATACCTACATAGCTACCTAGCTCGTTTGGCGAAAACTAAGAAAAAACTGAAAACTGAAAATAAAATTAATTAGTTGCGACAAAAACATAAATTACATAAAATAATTAAATGAAGCAAAGTAAGCAAAAGCACGACACTAAAGTTTGGATTAACAAAGAATAAACCTAACTCTTTGCCAAGTTGAAACGGTCATCATTATGTGTGTAAGAAATGGGCCAATTACTTTTGAATTTTAATTGAAAAATTTTAAATATTCATAAATTTGTTTAATTTTCAATTTATTCTAATTTTCGAGTTTAATTCTAGTGTGTTTGCAATAACTTTTTATGCCAGCCGAAAGAAAAGTAAGTATTAAAAGACTGAAAAGGAAACGTTTTAGCACAAAATTTTGTGCACAAAAGCACAAAAAAATAGTAAACAGCAAAAGCAAATGTTACTAAATATTTAGCACAAAAAAGTGCTTTTGGTAAGGCCTGAAAAAAGGGTAGGAAATACTATTTAGGGCACAAAAATGTGTAAGAAAATGACAATAAAGAAAATGACGACAGCAATAATAAAAAGATACAGGATTGAAAAAATGGTAGCGTCAATTAAATTGAGTCAATTCTCAGCAAAACAAAATTAAATCAAGTCTAGCGTTTTGTAAGAAAAAACGAAATATCAAACCACAAAAAACAAAAACAACAACAACAACAACAAAGGAAACGGTTTGTTGGACGTCATTTATTTAAAAAGAAAGTGCACAAAAACCACAAAAAAATCACAGCGCCTGACACTACGAAGGTCGTCCAGACGGCATAGGCCTCTCCCTGTACAACACTCACGTGCATATAAATATTTTATTTGAGTAAATAATTGTGTGAGTGTGTGGTGCTGTGTGTGGGTGTGAGTAAACTCGTTTACTGTATGGTATTTGTTGTTTATACTCAGGCGAGTATTCATGCTAGTGTGTATTTGTACGTTGGTATATTTTGCTATTTTTGACATTCCTCTCTCCGGTAATCAGAATATTTTTATTTCACACACAAAGCGGCGCCCTCTTGTGTGGCCACTGATTGTCATATTTCGTGCCAAACTGTCACAACAAAAACATTATTTAAACAAAACCAAAACACTTCAAGTTTCCTGTTTTTCGTGGGTGTAATTTTTCACTCCTTTCTTTTTTTTTCGCCCTCACAGATTTTAATTATTATTTTGTGTGTGTGTTTCGATTTTTCCATTTAAATTCAAGTTTAAAATTCTTGTTTGTTTTTCTTTTTGGAAGTTTTCATCATACTCTCTTGATGGATTTTTTCGTTTTGTTTTCTTTCATTTTGATATTTTGCGTTTTGATTTCTTTCGTTTTGATTTCGAAAGCGTATGAAATTATCATTAAAATCTTAAAACTACCAGAATTTATCGTTTATCATCAAACTTATAAACTTATAAATTTTTACATCAAACATTTTTTTAATGCCTTTTTAGTGCCGTTGTCGTTGTCGCTATCGTTATCGTTATTGTTGTTCGTATTATTATTGTTGTCTATTCGAAAAAGATTTATCGTACGATATTAATTTCTACTAGTACGTCGATGAAAAATCTTAATTAAGCTCAGATTGATTTTCGTAAATGTTTCCATTGCCCAACAAATAACCAATTTCTCTATTCTTTCCATTCTTTTTACTGCTACTTTTAGCGTTCTCTTAATGCTATTTGGCGAACATTAACATTGAGCTTATGAATAAGCTTGTGAATGGATTGACCGGAACGCTTGAAAACAATTTTCTTATGAATTTTTCTTTTTTTTGATATTATTTTGCAATTTTGTTATTTATTTTCGTACCACAGAAAATCTCCTCTTTCCTTTAGGAAATTTTCTTTTTCTTTTTCGTGTTGAGCTTACCATTAACGTTGTCGTTTTTAACCATCTGCGTTGTCGTCATCATCGTTTTTAATCACAGCCTTCATCGTTATTGTTTTGAGGCGTCAACGTTGTCCTTTTTAACCATCAACGTTGTTGTTAAAAGCCGTCATCGCTGTTATTTTCAGACGTCTTCGTTGACGTTTATAGCTGTCATCGTTGACGTTTCTAGCCGTCATCGTTGACGTTTACAGTCGCCGTCATCATTGTTGTTTTTATGTGTCATCGTTGACGTTTTTAACCGTCATCGTCTTCATTATTATAAATACAATATTTAGCATTATCATGTTCATCGTCATCATCATCATAATCACCCAAATTGTACGTATTCTTAGTAAAACCAGTAAAATTATTATTTCAACGTCATCATTTATCATTGTGTTAACAATAACATCAACAACTTTTTTTTTTATTTGAGTCAGTAACGGCGAGACATAATGTCATAAAAAGAATAACGTATAATTTGCCAATTACAATGAGTTTACACTATCGTTAGCAAGAAAAGGTAGTCAGACGCATACACCTACACCTCTCTAGACCTTGAGAATACACACACTCTTTGTCTGCAAGAGGTTACACCAAGGCTTAAGTGATTTCAGTTACGGTCGCTTACTGATGAGACGATACCACGAAACATCAAATTTTCGGTGTGTGTGTGTGTGTGTTTTTGAAGGCTTGTTTTGTTTAGAAATTGACTCGAATGACAAGTGTTAAATACATTTGACTTAACGTTGTTTAATATGGTGTTTCCGTAAAATGGTTCTGGTCTAGGCTTTCGAATATAGGCAAGTGTCATGTGTCAAGTGTTTCCATACAAAACTGGTTTTATTTTTAGTTTTGCTGTGTTTCGCACCTGCTGCTGTTGTTGTTGTAGGCAAAAGCAATGTTTTGTTTTGTTTGTTAATTTTAATAGAATATTTTTGTGCGCAATAATTATCTCTTTCTACCATATTAACTATAGAAAGAGACAAGGCCATGGCGTTTAGTTTTCGAACTTCGAAAAAGGGTTGAAAACTGCTAAAACCAGAAATCTTAAGGGTTTTGCGCTGAGCTTACAACCACAATTTCAATGGAAATTTATTGGTCTCACAATGGTTTTCGCTGCTAAAACCAGTTTTGCGCTAAACCGAAATGGAAATACCATATAAAAGTGAAGGTATCGTGATTAATAGTCAAGTTTTGTGCAAATTGATTTTATCGAATGAATGGTTCTGTAACTTATTTAAAATATATACTCTTGTACGTTTATTTTTTTAAGCTAAAAAACCAAAGATCGAATAGAATTTTTGCCGAAAAAAGAATTTACCCGGAGCTCTTCTAAACAAAGGTCGCCTCAAGAGGTGGCCTCCACTGATTTTTTAAACTGGTGGCTTCACTTGAATGCTATCAAATATTGTTTCGCTTTTTGAAATATTTTCGTTAGCAAAAACAGCAACAGCAACAACATCAAATAATCATAACCATAAAATGTTAGCAAATTACAAACAACTAAACAACTTCACAACTTTTCAGCTCTTTTTTTGACAAGTAAACTGCTTTCAATTAACTGTCAGACTTAATGCCTGCCTGTTTATTGCTTTTTCGTTTTTGTTATTGCTTTTATTATGCAACATAGAAACAGGAAGCATGAGAACAGGAAGCATAGAAACAGGAAACAGTTCTTTCATTTACTTTTTCTCTGTTAAGGCCCATAAAATAAAACGGAACGTTTAGAAAGCAATGTTGTTTTGGAAAGAATCGCCATAATTCTTTTTAAACAACGACGGCAACGTTATTTTTTCGTGGGAGAACACTCAAGAGTGTGCTCTTTGCTCTTGCTCTCTTTACTCTTTTCTTCATTCTTCAATTGTTTGTCACTTGAATTGATCTCCGCAATTTTAGTGAATTTTTACTACTTCAATTCGTTGAACGGTTGTATATCGATCCATATCTAAAAACCTTCTAGTTTTTAACAGTCAAATGATATCATCGTGACAATTAAATGCTGTCAGTTCAAAAATGAGCGTACAAAAAAAGCGCGCACTTCGCTTCGGGAAAAATTGTTACTCAAATTTCATTTAGTGTTAAAAAAATGTTCGTGATTTTTCATTTTGAGACTAAACATTTTTCGGTATTTTGTCGGTTCGCGATTTTGTCGTTTCGGAATTTTGTAATTCGGAATATGGACTGTCTTCTCGAAAATCATTTCTCCTTCGAGCTATTTTTTGCTGGCAAAATATCGTCCAAAATATCGTAAAAATAGAACTTCCCAGTTATCGGCAAAACTGAGTCAGAACCATTTCGAATTCGAAACGGAACCGATTTCTCTGTGCCGTCGAGAACATCTTTCTTTCGAATTCGAAACGGATGCGAGAAAATCTAAAAAAACGGAATATTCGCGCTTTCTCGAAAATGAAGTGGGACTTTCTCACGAAACCAAATTCGAAAGCGCTACGGAAACGGTTTCGTTTTTGTATAGTTAGACCGAGAAGTCGGCACTGCTTCGAATTCGAAATGCGAATTCGAAATACGATATTTAATTTGTGAGAGTGAAACATTAAATTTTTTGTTTACTTTCAAATGTAAATTTTGACATTATTCTATTTATTACTACAAACTTCTTCAATAACTGTTGAAGTTAAATTCGCTCTGTTTACAAACGTTGCGAAGGTTTTATTACCTTTTAGTGGAAAATTAAACGGGCAGACCTTATGTATTTGTGTTTACTTTTTTTTGTGCGTCAAAAATTTTTTAATAATAATTGAATTCTAAGCCATTGTTTCGAAGACGTTTCTTAGATTTCATATAATGAATCTATTCTGAATTATCTGTTTGTATTCAACCAACTAACCAACTAAGTATGTATACGAGTATGATAAATATGTAGACACATATTTATATTTTTTGTAACTAAGAAGCTGAAAATTTATAGGTGCCTTTTTTTATCTTTAAAAGAACCTAAGAACATTTCATAGTTTTTTGAAAATTGAGGTTATTAATTAGAAACGTTTTACGATGGTCCAAACTGCCCATGGTCTTAAGCCACTTTGCCGATCAATTAAAACAAAATTTTAATTCATTATTCCAACGAAAATTTTTTTTCTGTCAACATATTGCATAAAAAAACAAATCTGTAAATAACTCGTCTTTAAGATAAAGCAGAATTTCAAAATAAACGGCTCATTAACACAACTTAAAGCTGTATTGTTGTAAAATGTCATTGCTGAAAATATTTGTAATTAAAATTTTGTACAAAAACAGTAAATATTTTCAAGGTTTTTTAGAAAAATTAACAACTCTCTAACTGTTTAGTTAAAACATATTTCATTTCAGTCATTTTGACTCCTTCATTTTGAAGGTTCTTTAGAAAACCTGTTTAGCCGAAACATATCCGACCAACTAAAAATTCTTTCAAATTTATCAAATTGTATAAAGCCTGTATATGTATATTCTTCCCGCAGCTGAATAAAGAAATAGTACAAATGTCTATTATCTCCGTTATTGGTAGACGTAAAATTATAAAGCTTATTTCAGAGTGTAACGAAGCTGTATATCTAAAAAGTATATATATTGTATATTTTCATCTAAGTTATGCGTCAATTCAGTAACTTTCTAAGGTGCGTGAACGAAGGTCCCCAGAAGTAAGAAAAAGTAAGTCTAATTGTGTTCTAAACGTCTAACTATACACATTAAAAGTGCAAAAGATACCAAAAGTGTCCAACTTTAAACTTTTAAAGTACAAATAATTCGATTCGTTCATAGGTTTTTACAGAAGAGACATTTGTATTTGTATAAACTTCAACAAAACCAGTCAAATCCAATCCAGTTTATAAAATCTATTGTGGTTTTTTTTAACTGAACTACGAAAGTGAGTCTATCTTAAAAATTATATATTATCTGCGTCTCGATTATTAAAATTATAGTTACTAACACTAACTATTTCATTTGGGTTCTTTATAATCTCTTCAAAGGATCATTTAATTCGTTAGTAACTCTGAAAATTCTTTCGAAATTACAACACGATGAAATTTGTAATCATCGCCCTAAGCTTTTTTACCATCGTTGGCGCTATTGATTGGAATTTAGGGCTTGAGATGGCTAAATTCACCGTCAAGCTGGAGATTTCTAAAGATAACAATTGTACGATATGCAGTGGAGCTTTAATTTATACGAATTGGATTCTGAGCGCCGCGCACTGTATCTACGAGTGAGTGAATCGGTGATCATTGTTCAATACAAAATATTATCATTCACTTATATCTCAATAGTGCCGATCAGGTGATTGTTTACACCGCTTTTGACCATTGCAACAAAGGCCGCAACTATACCATCGCGAAAAAAGACATCGTCATCAATCCGGCTTTCGATATCGCGACATTAGATCATGACGTGGCTTTAATAAAATTTCCTTTTGAAATACCGTGCAGTATTATAGCGCCTGTCAGTTTGCCCAGCATCTTTCAGCAAAGGCTTAACTTACATGCAAGAAGAACTATTTTTAGCCGATGGGGGCGATCATGCAGCAGAGATCGTTCGGTGCTCTACATCAGACAAAATTTAACCATCGTCCATCAAATTTTTTGTTCTACTCCGATTTTAAATCTGCCTAGATTTATTCCACATTTTAGAGGTGATCAACTGTGTGTATATCCGATGACATTTTCAGGTTTATGTCAAGGCGATACAGGAGGCCTTTTGGTATCGTCAGATTCTAAAGAATTAATCGGTGTTTTATCACATCCGCAAGATAAATCATGTAAAAGGCGAGAGGACCTAACCTTTACACGGATTGACTTCTACGCGTCATTTATCGAAAATGTGACTGGGATTGTTAGAGAAGAAAAGATTATTTTTCAATGAGCTCTATAATAAATATTATGTCGTAGAAAACTGAGCTCTTTTTTTTGTACTTTTTATACTCGTTGTAAAAACTCTCAAAAAATAATAAAACTACATAATTTAGAATAACATAAACCGGTTACTATTATTAACATTATTATGTCCCTTTCAATAATTTCCAAAATTTTATATTATCATAAAAATGTTTGTTTCTAAATTGTACGTTTCTAATGTTAATGTTTCTAATTTTAAAGTTTTAAAATTTTTTGTGTCAAAAAAAAATCAGTAAAGAAATTGAAGGTAAAAAGCTCCTTTTTGTCTTTTTGAGTTGCAGTGAATAAAAAAACTCCTTCTTCGATCTTCATTCTATTAAATCCTAATTTCTATTATATTGGCCTTTGTCCGGTTAATGTAATATTTGCAAAAAGAAGAGAATTGCTCTTTGGCTCGTGGTGAAACCAAATTACCAAACAGAACTTTATCCTCTTTGTCGTATTCAATGAGTCGAACTCCCTGAATTTCCATTCATTGGTAATTACAAAAAAACACCAAAGAAAGAGTGGTTATGATAATTAGTTATGTTTAATCTCGTCACTTTAATCTTAATATTCATTAATTTTCACGATATGATGAATATTAATGGCCAAACAAAAATTATAAAGGGTTAAGAATAAAAGCAAACAATTTTCTCATAATTAATATAGGGCCGCCTAAAAGTATGCCCATTTTTTGTTAGTTATTCGCTCGCTTTCACCAACGAAGCTTGCGTTGTTAACAGTAAAACTTACGCTTAAAAGATTTCGAATAGCTAAAAATGTGATTTTGCTCCCCATACAAATGTACACTTCTCCACACCCACAAAAATAATCAGTCGTGTGTTCGCTTGTGCGTGCAAGCATTCCTCGTTTCATGAATTCTTCGTTGCCTTCATTCAACAGAATGAGGGCAAACATTTCTATAGAAAGCTAAAATGAAAGCACAATTTTGTTTAACACTCGTATTTTTCAAAAAATCTTTATTAATATAATATTTAAATAATAATATTTTTCAATAAATTCTTTAATAATTATATTATTAAATATTTTGTTAAAATAAATTGTATGTATATTTTTTAATAATCGGTTAATGATAACAAACTGCCATCAATACTTCTCCTTCGGTCGTATTATTTGAGATTTTTAATATATAGAATTATTTTACAAGCGTTGTGAAATAATTAAATAAAACGGTTGTATTTTGTCCATAAAACGGAGAACCATTGGTTTTTAAATAGAATTTTCCACGTAATCTAAAAAGAAATAAAGCTATTTTAGCTTTTGTTTTCACCGAACAATGTACTCACCGATCATTAGCACCCATGCCCATATAAGCGTGTCCATTAAGATCCTCACAAACAGAAAACTTTTCACTTGGTTCGCAACGAGTCGCCGGAAATGCTTGCGGAAATCGGACAGATTCCGCGAAGTACTTCCAGGCACGTTGGTGGCTACAAGTTGCTGTCAGTGCAACTGCGGAGAGAACACAAAAATAGTAGTAATTAAAATCATCAAATGTTAAGAGGAAAAGATAAAGATGAGAAGAAGAAACTATTAAAGCGGAATAAAATGCTTCGAGTCGCATTCAGAAGATCAAAGAGATAATTTTCACTAAGTCCTACCATTTTGGAGCCTTGCAGCACTGTCCGCGATAATCGACAACCACCAAGGTAAAGGTGATCCCACGTTGTTGATAGGTTTGTTGATGGATTCTTGGAGACAGCCTGGCTGCAAAGGTCTCCCGTCATTTGGAAAGAAATCCGCATGTCCCAGTGGGCCCATATGACCTTCTACGCCACCGTCGGTATGGATGACATCCACGAAATCAGCGTCATCTGGTCTCAGAGGTGAGTTTAAGCCATCAGTAAAAAGAGGTCCAGCGGGATCGAGAGCTAGAAAATGATAAAGACACCTCTGTTTATAACACTATATTTCTTCTTCCCTTCGTACCTGTAATGCGTGGCACCCGGATACCCGATTTTTGTAACTCCCTGCCCACGTAACCTGCTGCTTGTCCACCCAAACTGAAACCGATCAAGTGTATCCGCTCTGCCGAGTAGCCGCGTTTAATGAGATAATGCAGAAATTGTGCGATATACCGAGATGCTACGGGCACATTAGCCACTGCCTGCGGGTACCAAGGAAACGTAACGAGGGGGCTCCAGTCGATCAGGAGTACGTTGTAGTCGCCGGCAGACAAAAAAGCTGTGAAATTAGTAAAATTACAAAGGATAATAGATTATTATAAAAAAAACTTAATGAAAACACTCTTATTAACCACACCATTCTTAACTTCTTGACTACTTCTATTCCTTAGCGTAGCCGATTCCGAAAAACCATGCACGAAAACCACTAAAGGTTTATCGAACTGAATGCTACTATTACTCAAACCAATATCATCGTCCAAAAATAGTCGGTAGCCTTGAGTCGGATTAGAGCTAGATGAAATAAATGATTTAGTTTTAAAAAGTTCATTATTTCATTCGTACTTTATTCATTCGCAATTCATTCATTCTCTAGATCATTTAATAATCGATTTAATTTGTTTTCTAACCTGGTATAGAGTAAAAATTGTATATCATTACGCTCGTTTAGGGCACAGCAAGCCCAACAAGTACCACGTGGGCTACCACTAGAAATTACGGCATTGCCAGCTGCAGAAAACAAACAATAAACAAAAAGTCTTAATTTTTTTGAATAAAAACGAAAAACTGTCCATAAAAAATATTGACAGTTTTATGACACTCTTTTCATAATCTTCTTCCTTTCTCTTTACATCAT
The DNA here is from genome assembly GCA_949752815.1 of Conops quadrifasciatus. Taxonomy (NCBI): domain Eukaryota; kingdom Metazoa; phylum Arthropoda; class Insecta; order Diptera; family Conopidae; genus Conops; species Conops quadrifasciatus. The sequence goes on along the minus strand of OX457077.1, from coordinate 36,603,104 downwards.
TTTTAAAATTTCAAAGAACTTCAAAGTTTAAAATAAATTGACTCACCGAAAAGTAAGGTAACGACTTTGCAGACTATTAAATTAGCAGCAAGCATGTTATCAAATTTTCCAAAGGATAAAAATTGCAAAAAAAGCAATGAATTTTTATGTCAGTTTTTTTGTCAGTAGAGGAAACAGCGGAACCTGGAAAATGTATATAAATCATAAATTCTTTAGTTAATACACAATACACAATCCAACATTATAAAAATGATCAGATTAAAAGTTTACTTTTTATACGACGAAAGTTGAAATCTTCACCCACTGAGTTGAATTCTTCAACCTTAAAATACGATGAAATATTTCGTAAGCTCAAAAGTTAACTTTTTATTTTACGAAAGTTGAAATTTTCAACCCTAAATGTTTAGGATATATTTTATCAACTTAGAAATTGACAGTTTTTCACTTCGTTTGAAACACACAGTGTTACATATTTCAACCTTAAAAATTTTTTAAATATTTCCCTCAGCCACCGACTAAAAATTTTGAACCTTTAAATTTGAGACAATATTTTATCAATTGAGAAGTTTACTTTTTATTCTACGAAAGTTGAAAGTTTCAAGCGCTAAATTGGCTTTAATCCGGCATGCTCTTCTAAACCGCTTTATTGAACAATTTTGAATACTGGAAAATAGTTGAAAAACCTTCTCAGTTCTGAAGTTGGAAGTATTTTTTGTCAGTTTGGAAGTATTTCTTATACTTTTTTAAATATTTCTTATACTTCCAAAGTTGAATTTTTCGAAGTTGTGTGAAAAAAATATTGAGATGCAATGGACAACTTTGGAATGTTTGCAACTTTGCAAATCCAAATGCAATTTGGACAACTCCGTGTGTACTGGCTTAAAATTCATAAAACATTTTTAATTCGTAAAAATCATTTGGCAGCAATCGATCGTAAAATCCCAAATAATACGACCGAAAAAGAAGTATTAATGGTAGTTTGTTAACATTAACCGATTATTAAAAATTATACATACAATTTATTTTAACAAAATATTTAATAATATAATTATTAAAGAATTTATTGAAAAATATTATTATTTAAATAATATATTAATAAAGATTTTTTGAAAAATACTAGTGTTAAACAAAATTGTGCTTTCAGTTTAGCTTTCTATAGAAATGTTTGCCCTCATTCTGTTGAATGAAGGCAACGAAGAATTCATGAAACGAGGAATGCTTGCACGCACAAGCGAACACACGACTGATTATTTTTGTGGGTGTGGAAAAGTGTACATTTGTATGGGGAGCAAAATCACATTTTTAGCTATTCGAAATCTTTTAAGCGTAAGTTTTACTGTTAACAACGCAAGCTTCGTTGGTGAAAGCGAGCGAATAACTAACAAAAAATCGGCATACTTTTAGGCGGCCCTATATTAATTATGAGAAAATTGTTTGCTTTTATTCTTAACCCTTTACACATAACTTTTGGGCCATTAATGTTCATCATATCGTGAAAATTTATGAATATTAAGATTAAAGTGAAGAGATTAAACATAACTAATTATCATAACTACTCTTTCTTTCGGAGTCCGACTCATTGAATACTACACGATAAAGTTCTGTTTGGTAATTTGGTTTCACCCCGAGCCAAAGAGCAATTCTCTTCTCTTTGCAAATATTACATTAACCGCACAAAGGCCAATATAATAAAAATTAGGATTGAACAGAATGAAGATCGAAAAAGTAGGTAGTTTTTTTTATTCACTACAACCAAAATAGACAAAAAGGAGCTTTTTACCTTCAAGTTCTTTACTGATTTTTTTTGACACAAAAAATTTTAAAACTTTAAAGTTAGAAACATTAACATTAGTAAGGTAGAAATTATAAACAAACATTCTTATGAGAATATATCAGTTTTGGAAGTTATTTAAAGGGACATAATAATGTCAATGATAGTAACCGGTTTATGTTATTCTAAATTATGTAGTTTTCTACGACATAATATTTATTATAGAGCTCATTGAAAAATAATCTTCTCTTCTCTAACAATCCCAGTCACATTTTCGATAAATGACGCGTAGAAGTCAATCCGTGTAAAGGTTAAGTCCTCTTGCCTTTTACATGATTTATCTTGCGGATGTGATAAAATACCGATTAATTCTTTAGAATCTGACGATACCAAAAGGCCTCCTGTGTCGCCTTGGCATAAACCTGAAAATGTCATCGGATATACACACAGTTGATCATCTCTAAAAAGTGGATTAAATCTAGGCAGATTTGAAATAGGAGAAGTGCAAAAATTTTGATCGACGATGGTTAAATTTCGTCTGATGTAGAGCACCGAACGATCTCTGCTGCATGATTGTCCCCATCGGCTAAAAATAGTTCTTCTTGCACCTAAGTTAAAACCTTGCTGGAAGATGCTGGGCAAAATGACAGGCGACATAATACTGCACGGCATTTCAAAAGGAACTTTTATTAAAGCCACGTCATGATCTAATGTCGCGATATCGAAAGCCGGATTGATGACGAAGTCTTTTTTCGCGATGGTATAGTTTCCGCCTTTGTTGCAATGGTCAAAAGCGGTGTAAACAATCACCTGATCGGCACTATTGAGATATAAGTGAATGATAATATTTTTTATTGCACAATGATCACCGATTCACTCACTCGTAGATACAGTGCGCGGCGGTCAGAATCCAGTTCGTGAAAATTAAAGCTCCACTGCATATCGTACAATTGTTATCTTTAGAAATCTCCAGCTTAAGGGTGAATTTAGCCATCTCAAAGAGTGGATTGAAATCAGTAGCGCCAACGATGGTAATAAAAAAGCTTAGGCCGATGATTGAAAATTTTATCGTGTTGTAATTTCGCAAGAATTTTAGGAGTAACTAACGAATTAAATGATCCTTTGAAGAGATTCTATAGAACCCAAATGAAATAGTGTTAATAACTATAATTTTAATAATCGTGGCGCAGATAATATAATTTTTAAGATAGACTCATTTTCGTAGTTCACTTAAAAAAAAAAACCACAATAGATTTAGACTTTTAGAACACAATTACACCTACTTTTTCTTACTTCTGAGGACCTTCCTTTACGCACCTTAAAAAGTTACTGAATTGACGCAGAATTTGAATGGAAATATACAATATATGTATACTTTTTAGATAGACAGCTTCGTTACACTCTGAAATAAGCTGTATAATTTTACGTCAACCAACAACGGAAATAATAGACACGTGTACTATTTCTTTATTTAGCTGCTGGAAGAATATTTATAGGCTTTATACAATTTGATATATGTACATACATATATGAAAGAATTTTTAATTGGTCAGATATGTTTTGGCTAAACAGGTTTTCTAAAGAACCTTCAAAATGTTTACATGTTTTTTGTACAAAATTATAAAATTTGTAGGAGGAGTCAAAATGGCTGAAATGAAATATGTTTTAACTAAACAGTTAGAGAGTTGTTAATTTTTCTAAAAAACCTTGAAAATATTTACTGTTTTTGTACAAAATTTTAATTACAAATATTTTCAGCAATAACATTTTACAACAACACAGCTTTAAGTTGTGTTAATGAGCCGTTTATTTTGAAATTCTGCTTTATCTTAAAGACGAGTTATTTACAGATTTGTTTTTTTTATGCAATATGTTGACAGAAAAAAATTTTCGTTGGAAAAATGAATTAAAATTTTGTTTTAATTGATCGGCAAAGTCGGTTAAGACCATGGGCAGTTTGGACCATCGTAAAACGTTTCTTATTAATAACCTCAATTTTCAAAAAACTATGAAATGTTCTTAGGTTCTTTTAAAGATAAAAAACGGCACCTATAAATTTTCAGTTTCTTAGTTACAAAAAAAATATATATGTGTCTACATATTTATCATACTTGTATACATACTTAGTTGCTTGAATACGAAAAGATCATTCAGAATAGCTTCATTATATGAAATCTAAGAAACGTCTTCGAAACAATGGCTTAGAATTCAATAATTATTAAAAAATTTATACGCACCAGAAAAAATAAACACAAATACATAAGGTCTGCCCGTAAAAAGTAGTAAAACCTTCAAAACTTTTGTAAACAGAAAGAATTTAACTTCAACAGTTATCGAAGAAGTTTGTAGTAAAAAATAGAATAATGTCAAAATTTACATTTGAAAGAAAACAAAAAATTTAATGTTTCACTCTCGTAAATTGAATATCGTAACCTAGTAAGCCGCATTTCGAATTCGAAGCAATGCCGACTTCTCGGTCTACCTATACAAAAACGAAACCGTTTCCGTAGCGCTTTCGAATTTGGTTTCGTGAAAAAATCCCACTTTATTTCGAAGAAAGCGCGAATATGCCGTTTTTTAGATTTTCTCGCATCCGTTGCGGATTCGAAAGAAAAACGTTCTCGACGGCACAGAGAAATCGGTTACGTTTCGAATTCGAAATGGTTCCGACTCCGTTTTGTGGTTTCCTGGGAAGTTCTATTTTTAAATGGACGATATTTTGCCAGCAAAAAATAGCTCGAAGGGGAAATGATTTTCGAGGAAATCATTCCGAATCTATTCGTTCTCCTGTAATCGTGATTTCCACAGACGGACGGACAGACAGACAGACAGACAGACGGACGGACATGGCTAAATCGAATCAGGAGGTGATTCTGAGCCAGAATATATATACTTCTCTATACCTGCCACGCCTCCTTTAATGCGTTACAAACGGAAGAACAAAGTGAATATACCCTGAACCCTTCGGGTGTAGGATATAAAAATAAAATATTTAGTAGTTATGTCATTGCATATCATAAAATTATAAAAAAGGACTTTTCTAATTTTCACCCTAATTCTTGAAAAATAAATATTAAATATTAATCATTTAAATATTTATAAAAATTAAAATATTAATAGATATTAAGTAAAATCCCAATCCGTACCAAAAAAAGATTTGATCCTTATAGAATTTTACTATGCGGTATTACTTACTTTTTCTTTTGTGAATTTTCTATGCTATTAGTATACACTTGAAGGAATTACTGAAGTTTCTAATTTTTTGTAAAGATTTATATAAGCATAGGTTTTATATAAGCATCCAGGTATACTATAATCCAGAGATGGGCAAACTTTTTTGGGAGCGGGCCAACCAAAAAAAATATGTGCGGGCCACTATAATTTATTGAATAAATTAATTGTAATCTAAAATTTTAAAAACATTATAAAGAGTTAGCCAACAGGGACGGATCGATGTTGACAGTGTGTGGCGGCCATGTAGTTTTGGCAGCGTCTGCTGTTTATAATTTAGTCAGTAATTCCCAGTCACCGTGGCATGGTGTTATACGATTGAGCAGTAGGTTTTTTTCACTATTAAAATTTTCTTATATTGCGATTCACACTGCGACGTATTAATTCTGAAAAGCGATGCTAAATGTTCATCTGTTAGCTTATTTCTAATTTATTTCTAATAGAATTCTTTCTAAGGTTCACGGTAAAAAAGGTTTCTATATTTATATAAAATGAAGCAAACATGGTATTGATTTTTCTGGGCGTGAGATATTGAGTTATTTTAATTTGCGGCGGGCCGGATAGAGCCTTCAGACGGGGCGCAGTTGGCCCACGGGCCATAGTTTGCCCATCACTAAACTAATCACATTAAAATCTAATGGCTTGTTATTTGCTTTAATTCAACTGTTGAGATAATTAACACGTGTTTTGCTTTTTCAGCAAGCTATACAAATATGTGTTCTGTTTAAATAAGTTTAAAGAAACCGAATTTTTGGTATTGTATTATATTTTATTGCCAAGCCGATAGCGAAATTATTAATTCACCCTGAAAAGATAAAAAATATCAAAGAAAGAAAATATCAAAGAAACAATTCACTTATTTGTTTAATTGTCCAAACTTATTTTCTTAGTAACGAAGTGAGAATAAGAATAACGACCGATACGCTTCGTTAACTTCAGCCTGGCCAATGATGAATTATGATACTATATACATAAATCACAAAACAAATACTTTGCCATACTTCAAAGTGCGTGTAAAAAAAATAACGCATCCATTTTTTTCATTTTCTAGCACTAACAAAAAGAAGTATCGTACTTATCTTTCAAAATAAAGATAAGATCTTTAGTAGATTATAGTTTTTTAATCGTTAAGTAATTAAAAATCTGGTTAAATATCTCTTATTTCCTCAGCAAAAGAAATTTGCTGCAGCATATAATTATAATTAAATAGATATTTCGAAAATACCTGTCTTCTTGTCAATTAAGATTTTCTGGTTTTCATTTTAAATGACTTTAAGAATATGAAATACATCAAGTCTGTTTTTACAAGCGTTTTTTTTACACGAATTTTAACCTGTATATAAAAAACAATAATATAATTTTTACACGGTACGGTTTGATTTAACGCTCAAGTTCTAAAAAGTTCTAAACAAATTTAAATTTGTCGACAATCTGCATGCGGTGAGATAAAGAATTTTAGTTTGTAATAATTTTGTTTTTACGCGGCACGTATCTGTCGTGTAAAAACAAGTTTGGGGTAATTTTCTCATAAATAAAAAACGCCTATAAATATGCTGCATTTTTACTCACTTCCTCTCTCAAACTTATCCAACATTTCCAATACCGGCAGCGCTAAAATGAAGCCGCGTAGTCTCAAGCAGGGTTACTAAGCTGTAGGAAATTTCCCAGATTTGCCAAATAAGGGCCTAAATTAAAAGATAATATCAAATGAATATATAAATCAAAAGCTAATTTTGTTTAAGTTCAATGAGTTTAAGGCAATAAATTATTTCTTATTTAATTTTTATATCTTTTTTGGTTGTGCTCATAATTATGTCACCGCGAACTAAGTCACCGTCTTAGACTTTTACAAAAACCACAAAATATTGTTCTCTTATACCTCAAAATGTTTGAGGCTAATTTCTCCTGAAGGCCGCTTTCATAATTAAAAAAATGAGAAGTCTTAGAATGAGACGAATGACTTAGAACAATAAACAATGAAATTTAATAGGAGATTTTTTTTTAATTTCGCGTAATAATTAATATTAGAGTCCTCTAATTTTAGGAAATATTTTTATTAACTTTTATTGATCAAAATCAATTTATCAAAAACAACGTCACTTTAAGGGTTCAATGTTTTTAAAAATTCCTAAATTTGTTTCAGCTTATATTAATTAAAGAGAATGTAATGCAAAATAACAGATTGAAAAATTTTTTTTGGTTTCCTCACTTAGTCCACTGTTATATTAGGCAAATTTATTAAGAAATGCGCGAAAGTGGCATGTTTTTTAAGAAACACAGAATTTTTCCTTTCAATTTCTTCTTGAAGGGAGCTGTCTGGACCCCCTCCGGAGCTCGATAATACCAGTCCACACAGTCTTTAGGAGTTAAAATTATTCAACAAAATCGTAGAATCGTAATCCACTAAAAAGTCTGCTGCATTCTTAATTCTCGCTTCGGAATTCCAGACGATATCGAGACAAGACAATTCTTGGTGTCGATATCTCGTACATCGCCAATTAGAACTATCTGTGTATACTACCGGGATGTACCTAGTAGTAGGCTTACATTATACTATTATCGGTAAAAATTTCAATAAAAAAGAACAATAAGAAATAAGACAAATTGATTATACTTTTTATTATTTAAAGTGTCATGCAAGACAATTGTTTTTACAAGTTGTATTAATTATTAATATTCATATTGTTAGCTCCTCTTTCCCATTGTACAACGTTTCGTCGAAATTCCTTGTTTATTTTTTTCCATCTGACTGTTTCATTTTGTTTTGGGCCATTACTGGGAAGTGGAGGGATAAAGGCAGGATCAAACCCGGCCTCGCATTCGTGCACACTGTCGTATAGGACACCGAATATTAGGACCATAAGGAAGAAGTATTTCAACATACTGTGCAGAGAAAAAATTGGAATTAGTAAAAATTAACACAACTTTATCTCTATTATTGACACGTCAATAATATTGAACGTCAATAATATTGAACGTCAATAGTATTGTTACGTCATTGGGGTACTACTACTTGTAAGACAATAGGTCACATTTTAAGCTAATCCCGTATTACCCAATGAACGCGGAGACAGAGGAAGTTTGTATAGTTTTAGTTTAGTTTTACCCTGACACGATTGCACTTTTATGTATCCTTTTTCTAAATTAAAACTTAGCTGAAGAATTCGATACGATCGCAAAAATTATTCCTTACATTTTATATTCCGTTTGTATTAAATGGCTGTACTACTCACTTCACTTTAGCTTTGTTAACTCTTTAGTTGCTCTTTCAAGAAATACTAGGTACTTTTTTGGAAATTTGGTCTCAGTTTATATGGCGTTTCTTTACAGACACCGCCAGTTATCGGTTGCTAGTATATGGCCGTATATGGCTAGTATATAATTCATGGATAACTTGTAATAATTTCATACTTTTGTTAGTGTTAGTATATAGTTTTGCATGGATTAGTCTATGTATTGTGGCTCTATAGTGTCTCTATATGGCTCTTTATATTATTTCCAAGCGTTAAGACAAACATTAGAATTTCAGTAATATATAATAAGAGACACGTGTAGCTCAGTAATAGGCTAAATAACTTTTTTTATTTTGTATATAATGGTATAATTATGAGGAAATATTGTAGTTTTAGTTAGTATACAAAACAGCTGAAAAAATAAAGCCTTAAGGAAATTGTTTAGTCAACTTTTAGATGTTTTTTCTTTTGAGTAGTGAAAAGATTTCGTAATGGCGGCTATAGTAAAAGTTGTATAAAGATAAAAACCGTTAATTTTTCTCGACTTTTTTCTTAGAAATAATAGCTCAATTACTTCTTTTTGAAAAGTTGAAGACATCAAGGGGCGAAAAAAGCTAATCTCAAATCATAAACATCTCTATTGAAAGGATGCGGTTCGTTTTAGTATCCGGGAAATCCGAGAATGCGAGCTTTAAAAAATTAAACAATAGAAAATATATTTTATATTCAAAGATATGCAATTTTAATAAACATTTTTTCAATAAGAAAGTTTGTGGGTCAAACTTGTATAAAAAAAAGTTCAATAAAATTTCAATTTCAAAGTTCAAAGTAATTTTTATTGAGTGTTTTTTACTTGAGTGTTTTTTACTCCTAAACTCTCTATGAGTAGTTGGTATAGATTTAGCAAAGAAATTATAACATAAATTAGCATTAATATCAAAATTTTGAGGCTTATTTCAATTTCAATTAAAATTTCAATCCTAAATTTTGAGGAATATCAAAAACTTTCATTACCTAAACAAAGATGCGCCTGAAAGTATATTGCAAATTTTGTATGTACTTCACTAATTTCTCTCAACTTTGTCTTCAAGCAAACATAAACGAATCAATCAAGACATTTCACTATCGAGCATGAATAATCCACACAAATCGTCGATTCAGACTAATAAAAATTAAAATTAGTATTATTCTTTTATGCAAGAAAAAGCTAAAAATATGCAAACAGTAGATTCAAATTAAAATCTCATTCTTTGTAGAATCACATGCGTGATTTTTCGTGACTGATTCATGAGCGGTTTTTTTGAAAATAAGTAACAAGAAAGTAATAACAAAGCTAAGTAATAACAAAACCATAAATTATTACAACATTCCAGATGAAGTGTTATTCCCTTTACACACGCAAGTATTCTTTTTTTCTCCTTTTTTTAGTACGAGTATTTCTTTCAAAGTTCATCGACGGAGAGCTGAGACTGAGGTGAGGTGAATGAATCACAAAATATCACTCAACAGAAAAGAAAAATAGTTTTTGACCACTCCTTAAATAAATTGTATGAATTAAATGACTGCATTCAAAAAGCCAGTGTTTTTGTGTGATATTTACCAAGGAAATGGTAAACATTTCGGGTGAAAAAATAAGGGGTAAAAATATTGAGGTTTTATAATGTATTAATCAATTTCTATTAAGTTCCGAAACACCAAACACCTTAAAGGAGATAAATTTAGATGGATATCTTTTGAAGAAATTTTTAAATGTGTTTTTTACATTTTTTCGGTTTTATCCGGTTAGAAAGGTACAAGTTTTACAACAAAGTAATTTTTTTTTTGTAATTTTTTTTTGTATTTTTTTATTTTTATTTTCAATTAAGTTTTTAGTTCAAATATTTCCATGAATTTCCACTGAAAACGAAACTTATGCTAATTCCTATACGATATAGTACATATGGAAGAATATTATTATATTAACTAGCATTATCATTAACTAAATTAACTACTATTCTGATAACTGCAATGATGTCACTTTAACGGACTCACAAACTCGAAAAATGTTTTAGGAAAATCTCTTGACGCTATAAAATTAATTTTATCAACATCTGTTTCTCTGCCTGACATTTGTTTTTGTACAGCTTTCTGCCACATTGTCATTATGGTGGGTGTTAGTGCTGATTCTGGTGGTGGTAGTCCTGCAATATGTACGGTGCTCGGTGTATTTCGCCCATAAGGAGGAGATTCATTGGTCTCTAGATAGAATTTGCCACGTAATCTAAAGACATCGACAGACATATCAGACGCAATATTAATGCAAAATCTAGACCAAAAACTTACCGACTATCGGCAGCTATTCCCATATAAGCTTCTCCATCAAGATCCTCACAAACGGGAAATTTCTTTCTTGGTTCGCATCGACCCGCCGGAAATGCTTGCGGAAATTGGACAGATTCTGCGAAATACATCCACACACGCTGGTGACTGCAAATTCCTGCCAGTAGAACTGAAAAGAGAAGAGTACAAAAACCAGCCTATCGAAAACTGAAAGAGAAAATGTAAAAGAAAAGCAAAGAAATATTCTCCTTTCTATGCTATGTAAGAACATGAAAGTTGAAAAAGAATGCACTAAAACGCATAGATTTACATTCTGAGAATTCTTGGACTCCTAAAAAAAAAACCATTAATGAATTGCTTTTAAAATTTCTGTGCAGAATTTCATTGCAAATTGTTCTTCCTACATCCGCCTACTTGTGAGCTCGACCACTTACGCAATCCCCCCACACGACTGCTCCCGTTGATGGCTTGCTGCACGCAACCCGGCTGCAACGGTATGCCGCCATTTGGAAAGAAATCCGCGTGTCCCAGTGGGCTTATGTGACCCTCTACGCCGCCATCGGTGTGGATGACATCCACGAAATAAGCATCTTCAGGTCTCAACGGTGAGTTCAAGCCATTCGCATAAAGAGGATACGCTGGATCGAGACCTAGAGAATGATAAAGCGACTAACTATAATTCCTATAAGAGTTTATTATATTTTGACCCCTCTTATTTTCCCCCCCTCTCTCACCAGTAATGCGTGGCAATAGTATACCCGATTTTTGCAATTCTCTGCCGACATAACCTGCTGCTTGTCCACCCAAACTGAAACCAATCAAGTGTATTTGCTCTACCGGGTAACCACGCCCAATGAGATATTGCAAAAATCTGGCGATGTATCGACTTGCCAAAGGCACATTTCTCACTGCAGTCACATACCACGGAGCACTAACGACGGCACTCCAATCCACAAGGATTACATTATAGTCGCCGGCATATAAAAACGCTGTAAAAACGAGCAAAAGAACCAAAAGCAAGGAAGGAAGGAAGGAAGGAAGAAAGGAAGGAAGGATTGACGGATTGACGGTTGAAAAAAAAGCTATGAAAAAAAAATTTAGAACTAAAGGAGAAGATGCATTAAATGTATTTAATTCAATTCATCTTCTCCTTGAATAAATGCATAGAGTGAAAGATATATACTCGTAAGTGTATTCATATACACTCATATCCGAATGAATTGATGAACCCTCAAAGCTTCGATGAGTAAATAAAATGATAAAAATGAAAAAGTGGTTGCTTGGAACTTGTGGAACTTGTTTTTGATATATGTCTTACCATTCTTGATGACTTGACTAAATCTGTTGGGAAGTGTGGCCGATTCCAAGAAACCATGAATGAAAACCGCTAAAGGCTTGTTAAATTGCAAATAACTATTATACAAACTAATATCATCGCCCAAAAGAAGTTTGTAAGCTTTGTTGGGATTATTTCTGAAAGAATGAAAGCGTTTAAGAGTTAAGTTAAAGAGTTAAAAGTTAAAGAGTTTAAAGTTGAAAAGTTATGAAGTTTCATTCATTGTTATGAATGCATTTATTCCATGTATTCAATTATCCACTTGGATTCATTTATTTGTAAGATTTATACTTATTTCGTTTATGTGTTTTTTATTTTTTATTATTAATTAATTGTATCAATTATAACAATTAATTTTATATCATTTTATTCTTCAACCTTCAATTTACTCTTTTCATTGTAACCTGGTATAGAGTAAAAACTGTATATCGTCTGGCTCGCGTATGGGACAACAATGCGTACAGGTACCATGTGGCTTCTGACTATATATTATGGTGGTACCAGCTGCAAAAAAAAAAACAAAATAACGTTTATTTTTTAAGAGCTACCTTAAATGAATGACTATGACATTGAAAAGTTGTCATAAAATACAATTATTTGCTTATAATTTGTTTAAATTGTAATTGAAACTCTTAAATGACATACTTAAAAAGACTTTATTATCATTTATGATGCATTCAGGTATTGTACAAAAAATATTGCATAAAGAAACAAAACAATAAGCGAAAAAAAGCAATCTAAAGAATGAAGATAACCGGTAGTTATTCTCTAATCTTTCTTCTTCAAACTAAATGCAGCATTTACTATTTAAAAACTAATTTTATGCTTACGGTTACGCTATTTTAGTAATAGCCCTGTATATGCTGCATACTATAAAAAGCAAAAAAAGAATTTAATTTCTTTGCATTTCGTAATGACAATTAAACCAATGAATGAATGAATGACGTTTAGATTCGTCTACCGCTGTCAAAAGCTCACCAGGTTCAGAATCCAGCTGTTTTCTTGCTGTTTAATGACAATACAAACGAGAACACACATTTCTTTGTTGTTGGTTTTGTATTTCTGTTTGCTTTTGAGGCAATAATCACGCCTTAAGTATGTACTTATGGTGATCGTTAGTGATACTTTCAAGTATTTCATTAAAACCACATCAAAAGTGTTCTAAGTGTGGGTGATAGACAGCAAAAGAATTGTTGAATTTTTAGTTAATATTAATTAGTTATTTACAGGTAAATTTTTATTTGTTGATCTCAAAAAATAACACCATCGTATAGGCGGTTTCTTATTTATATATGAAAGAACGAAGGTCGTTTTCATTTCTAGTCTCTCTCAATTATCAATTATCAATAAAGCTTTATTATAAAGCTAAATTACAAAATAAAAATTTCTATTTCCGTGATTAACCTTTTGCATGCATTTAAAAAGATATCATCGAAAGAATTTTTTATTTATTATTAAAGAATTGTTATTTTCTTATTGTACATATAAATAATTAGATAAATAAATGAAATTAATTAAAAATCGAAATGATGTTAATAAACAGACAACAAAACTTATCAGCAAAATTTCTGTAGACAATTTAGAGATAATCGAATAATAAATCCTCCTTGTATTTCCTGACAGTTTCAGAGTTATCAGGCATTTTTACATAAAACATTGCCGTAATAAAACCGAGCTTTCAACAAATGAAAAATTTTTATTTTTAAATATTTTACATTTTTTACATTTTTATTTAATTTTTTTATTTTATATTTTTTATATTCTATCTAAATATTTGTATTTCAAATTAAACTACAAAAGACTTGAAAAATTTGAAGAAGTTTAGACTTAAAATTTCTCCTAAAGCTTTTATCTAAGTACCTTTAAAGAGAAAAATTTGGAATTTCAAAAAACTTCAGAAAAGAAAAAATCAATTAAGAAATAAAAAAAAAAATTGTAGATTGAAATTCAACTCACCGAGAACAATGCTTAGGATTTTGCAGATCGCTGCAGTAGCTGCAATTTGTGTCATATTTCGCGGATATTTTTCGTCAGGAAGAATTGAAAAAAGAATACGAATCTCACACAACGATAGAGACCCGACGTTGAAAAGCATGCAAAATCATGACACTATTTATTATACATAAACACTAACACTGAAGCAAGTACAAGGATATATATACTTTAGTATGCCTTGCCGTGTTTTTTTTTTTTCGTTCAGTCTCTACGAATTTAATTGCATTCAGCAAACAGTAGTCGACAGTAATCGTATGAAGCTCCAGAAGAAACAACTTAGAACAGAGCCAGAACAATGTTAAATAGTAAATAAACGTTGGTTAGAACAAATCATTCACTTTATAGGAAACTTAGATAAATCTAAAGGAACAACAACAACTCGACAGAGATTAAAAAAAAACCCTAACGAAAATTAATATTATAATGAAGCTACTACAATCATAGAAATTATTGAGAGAAAAATTTTAATTAAAAGCAAACCAAACAATAACAAACACAAAACACCAACACACCAACAGCCACAAAAAAGCAACTAGGAACACCATGAGACTATATATGGATTGTCGGAAAAGTCATGACGCATGTTTCGTACAACCGGCGTTTCTGCAAATACTCGTACTAGAGTTCTTCGCATCTGTATTATTGTTAGACCACTGAATGTTGAACCTTCATTTGAATGTTGAACCTTTTCATTTCCTTTTATTTCATTTAAAAAAATGAAAAGTGGTCCCTTTATTTATTTTTGCATTATCTCCATAATATATTTTTATACTTCCACAAAGTTCTGTAAAGTTTTCATTGAAGTTACTCTGCAGAAACAACGACGCTGAATTATGAAAGATGGTCGAAAAAGTTATCAAACTATTTGGATATTTGAATATTTGACTTTTAAAGTCAAGTAGTAGAAATGGTCAAAATGTTAGCTCCTGAACGAGGGGGAGATAACTCCCTCTTCACAATACGATTTTTTTGTTGTCTCGACCCAACCTACACGCCCTAACCTTTTGATGCATCTTCTGCGGAACGCCCTGTACCTTTTGAAAGCATACAACATGCGTCATGACTTTTCCGACAACCCGAAATTTGACCATAATAATAATAAAAACAACAACAAAAGCGTTGACTACAAACCAACAAGAAAAAAAACAAGTTCAAAATGCTCAAGCTCCGTACAACAATATCGTCGTAACAGCAAAAACCATAATAACAAGAGCAATAATAATAACAACAACAACAACAACAAAAATAATAATAATATTAACTTTAACTTTAACTGTATATAATTAAACTATATAATTTGAATGGGCTTGCTTATGTTTTCTCTTAACTCGATTTTATAGGCATCGAAAGAAAGAAAATGATCTGTATTTGTTGTTGTAGTTTTTTTTAACAAGAATGTAACAAATTATCTGATTATTTCCATTGTCATGTAAAAGCAGCATCACGTTATCATTCGTGTAAGCTCAATAAAATCAATAAACGATTTGTCGGGTTATTTATATTTTGAAAAAAAAAACGTCTCGAGTCACTTTCAATTTCGTTCTTGATTGCTTTCAATTTCGTTCTTTATTATTTAGACTAGAATATAGTATTACGTACATACATACGAATATATAAGTATATCCAATTACTTTAATTAAAAGTCAATTATTTAAAGAATTATATTAAAGTAATTTCCGAGTAAGGCCTTTTATAGCGGAACAAAAAAAGTTTTTCATTCCTCAAAATAAACTTTTTCAATTTACGATATTTTAAGATTTATTTTTCATATAGAAATAGAGGTTTAAAAAACACAAAAAATATAAAATTACGAAAATTTTACGTGCCGTCAGAGACTGCGCTTGAAGTTTTCGTAATTTCAATTTTAATAATGGTATCTCTTTTCAATAATTTTCTAAAACCAGAATAATGTCAGATGTTAATAAAAGATTAATATTTTAATTTTTCGACTAAAATTAAACGCAGATATGAAATTTTAAACTATAAAACAAATAACTAAAAATTTTAAGCTTTTGCTTCTTATTTTCTCAGTTAAATTCTTATAATTCAGAGCAAGTTTATAATTCAGTGTAAAATTCTTAGCAGCGATGACAGTAAGACAGTAAAAGAAAAGCTTCAATTTGAATGCCATCAGTTTAAGAAAAATTGTTAACTGTAAATTGTTGAAGTTGAAGAAAACATAAATTTCTACCCATATACATACATATACTTAACCCTTTACAACATACTCGAAAGTTGAGTTAGAAAATTGAACTTTTTGATCAAGATTCATATGAAAAGTTGTTCGTTGAAAGCTTAAACCAAAATAATCGACCTTGTG
The DNA here is from genome assembly GCA_949752815.1 of Conops quadrifasciatus. Lineage (NCBI taxonomy): Eukaryota > Metazoa > Arthropoda > Insecta > Diptera > Conopidae > Conops > Conops quadrifasciatus. The sequence continues at coordinate 36,586,899 of OX457077.1, read as the reverse complement.
TGCAGCTCACAGCACATCCCCACGCCCACCGCCTTCAGCCCATACTTCCATTAAACATTTTGCTGGCTTTGCCTCTGCGATTGACGTCCAACATTGTTTCGCTATTACAAAATTCCAAAAAAATTGTTAAAATATTACAGTATTCAGCACGATTGAGAATGGCATTCATGCATTATCTGCCTGTATTCTCCACCTGCTTCATGCAGGTTGCTGGTGAAAGGTACGAGTACATATATAATTTTTAGAATGTAGGTCATTTGATTTTATGATTCCTTTTAATTATCCTTTTTATCACAAAATTAAATTTTTCACACATACACATACTCGTACTTGTCTATGCTTGTATATACTAACATACATACATATATAACTATTTTCTCTGCCATTAAATTTTTGCTCTTTTTGAGCAGTTCTCTTGTTCTGGTTGCTTTTATGATATTGTTATTCATGAGTTGCTGCTGTTGTTGTTGTTGTTTTCTTTACTGCATTGTTCGCTCCTTGTCTCCTCTATTGCCACATCAATAGAGAGATTGAGTATCTATACTCTTTCTGTTAAGCTTTTTGTTGACACTTTTCTGACACCTGCTGGCTTTTGATGCTCCGAAAACTGAAGTCCGAAATGTTGTTATTAATTAAATTTGAGGGGGAAAAAACCATCATAGCTTTAATAGTTTTTATGCTTATTTTGATATTGAAAAGGAATTCCTTTAGCAAGGTACTCGTAGTAGTGAAAGATTTGAATAATACTTTTGTCCTTTTAAAGCCAGATTTTGGATCGAAATAACATATTTTTAAATAATGAAAATTCACAAAACTCAAACGGATTTACGAGTAGACGGGTTTAGCTGATAAAACTAAATATATTTTTCTTAATATTTAATAATAATTTTTTAAATTAATAGCTTTATAGCTTTCCAACGCTACAATAATCGTGAAAATCGGTAAAAAACTTAATACGAAAAAATAGACAGAAATGTTCGTGTAACTCTCGGTAATTGATGGAATAACAAATTAATGGTAGATTTGTGGTAAATGGATTGCAGATGGGTGGCAAAGGGGTGGCAAAGGGGTGGCACATAAGTGGTACATATGGTTAAATCGGTGAAATTCAATTAAAAGTTTTGCAACGAAATAAAAACCCATTATGAGCTCATTTCCAACAACTTGTATAATTATTGCTTTTAAACACTCGACCATTGTAAAGTCCATTAAATTGTATGTTCCTTCGCCTTTTTCGTGTGTCACTCGCCTTCCGTGTCATGTCGTGTACAGAAAGGCGCGGTTTGTGGTTACCATCAACAACGACATAATGGTCATCACTGTCTTCGTTGTTATCTTTATTATCATCAGCATTGTCAACATCGTCAACATCGTAATCGAGGACAACGCCAGCACTTTTATTAAAACTACTAAAATCATTATAATGTCCTTATAATCATTATCATTATGTTATACTCGTACTAATATCGTTATTATCATTCTGTTATTGTGTTATATTGACATCGTCATTATCATTGTGTTGATGGGTTAATAATCATCATCCATGTTTTCATTTGAGACAGTAGCGACGAGATATTATGCCACAAAAAGGATGCCGTATAATTTGCCAATTCGAATGATTTTCCGTTATCTGGCAACAGGAAACGAAGACGCACACAAACACATATATGAACATACGTGAGCATACATATATGTACATATACAGAACCAAGTCTGTAATCTCACGAGAATACGAGGCTGCCTACAATCATGTCTAAATGTACCCGGTTGTAGTGCAAGCACAGAAAAGACTGCCACCGGTTGCATATCAATAGAATTGTTGTCTAGCTTTGTGAGGGCTTCTTTTATTCGTTTTATTGAGTCTTGCGTTTCAAGTCTAAACGTATAAATGTACAATATGACTTATGGCACTTCATTGTAAACTCAATAATCGATAAAGTTTTATACTCTCAAGAGTGTATGTTTTTAGTAATTGTAGAAAATATTGTTCCATGAATAATTTAGTGATTTTTTATGGTAAAGTTGTTCACAGTAAAAGCAAAATTTTATAATTTAAATGTAGTCGGAATTACATTCAGGAATACGTAATAATAAATTCAGGAATAAAATAGGAATTCTCTCGAAATAAGTTCATTTTAGAACTTATCATATTTGCTTATTTAACGTCCTACGTGTCGATATGAGGTCTAATCGATCTACCAGAAGGACTTATCAGTTTAATGTAAACAGTTTAATATAATAACTTCGATCCGTCTTGAAAGAAAACAGTTTCGTTTGAAATTTTCCAGCTTGATCTTATCAACCTGTTCAAGTTTACATATTTTTATTTTTTATTTTAGCGTATTAGTAAAGATATTGGTTTTATTTAGTGCTAGAAAAGCCTCTTACAAGAATCCTACTTTTAGATTTTTCTTTCTTCTAAAGGCCCAATGTCGGGCCTTTCTATTTTCTATTGATGATCCTTATTTATTCTTCGATTTATCAGAAAAATTTAAGGTTACTGAAGGTCACTCTGTAAGATTACGATCACCAGAAATGGCATTATCATTACATGAACTATTTTGATTTTGATTGGGCCGCCTTGACAAGACCCACAAACTCAAAAAATACTTTCGGAAAATCTGTGGACGCTGTGAAATTGGCATTATTTACCACTTCCTCTCGGCCTGGCATTTGTGTTTGTACAGCTTTCTCCCACATTGCCATTATGGTGGGTGTTACCATTGATTCTGGTGGTGATGGTCCAGCCATATGCATGGCACTCGTTGTATTAAGTCCATAAGGAGGAGAATCGTTGGTTTTTAAATAGAATTTTCCACGTAATCTAAAGAAACCGAAACCATAGCACGAAGATGAAGCAGATACCATGAAGATGACCTTAAACAACAGAATATTTATAACAAATTCAGACCAAAAACTTACCGACTATCGGCAGCTCTTCCTCCCATGTAAACTTCTCCACCAAGAGTCTCGCAAACAGGAAAGTTCTTGCTTGGCTCGCATCGACTTGCCGGAAATGCTTGCGGAAATCGGACAGATTCAGCGAAATACAGCCAAGAACGCTGGTGACTACAATATCTCAGCAGTGAAACTATACAGAAATTGATTGCAAAATACTTTCTCTCTCTCTCTGTCTCTCTCTATCTGTTCTACACTTTCACTTACATACGTCCTTCAGAAGTCTATCTCCTTTTGGCTGACAACCGGGCTGGAAAGCTCTGCCGCCATTTGGATAGAAATCCGCATGTCCCAGCGGGTCTGGATGACCCAGTAGTCCAGCAGTAGTATGAATGACATCCACGAAATATGCATCTTCTGGTCTCAAGGGTGGAAGAAAGTTATCACTAAAAAGAGGATACGCGGGATCGAGAGCTAGAGAATGGCCAAGAAAGAACGCTATTAAAGTATAGTTCAGAAAGTATAGAACTCTGGAGTATGAACATTTTTTTGCTGGTTGCGAAATATAAAATTAAAAAATTTTTTTTAAACGATTGTTCCTCTTTTCTTACCTGTAATGCGTGGCAACAGTATACCCGTTTTTTGCAATTCTCTGCCCACGTAACCTACCGCTTGTCCACCCAAACTGAAACCAATCAAGTGTATTTGCTCTGCCGGGTAACCGCGCTGAACGAGATAGCGCAAAAACTTTGCGATATAACGAGCCGCTATGGGTACATTTCTCACAGCAGTCACGTACCAGGGACCACTGACGATGTTGATCCACTCTATAAGGATTACATTGTAGTCGCCGGCATACAAAAAGGCTGCAAAGAACGTAAAATTTCAGAGAATTAAAGGGAGTGGCAATGAGAAGAATGAATGATTGAATAAGTGGCATTTATTTATGAATGATTGCATAAATATGTATATATATTGGCAAAAATTGGAAGAAGTATTAACTTCACAGCATCGAGACTTTTTTTATCTCACCGTCCTTCAGCTGTTGACTACTCATTTCGGGAGCCGTAGCCGATTCCACAAAACCATGAATGAAAAGCACTAAAGGTTTATGAAACTGCAAGTTACTATTATACAAACGAAAATCGTTGTCCAAAAATAGTCTGTAGAATTGATTGGGATTAGATCTAGAAGAACAAATCAGTATGGGTTAAACATTTTATAATATTATAAATGTATTCATCTTTTAAAAAAAACGTATATGTATTCATCTTTTGATTGATTCACTCGAACGTTTTACTTTTGATTTATTCATTTCATTTATTCATTCATTGAGCAATCATTGATTCATTTATTTTCTAACCTGGTATAGAGTAAAAACTGTATATCATCACGCTCGTTTATGGGACAACAATTCGTACAGGTACCATGCGGTTTATAACTATAAAATACAACGTTACCAGCTGCAAAAAAATGAATAGAAAAGATCTTTATTCAGGATAGTCGAAAACACATTTCTGATTTTTTTACACATTTCCTTTTTAAACTTTTACAAAATACAATAAACGTTTTGAAGTTTTGAACGTTTTGAAACGATATGAAGTTTATAATTATAATATGTATCGCCAGAGGGTGCTGCCTGTTATTCCACAGTAGAAACTTGAAACACGATATCGAATAAAATTTTTTTATTTTTTTATATACAATAAAACGTTTTTAAAACGAACTAAAGAAAAATTTATCGATAATTATTAAAAATTTTTCAACATTTCTTGAAACTTTTTTTGAAAATATTTTTCTATGTCAAATATATGTACATACATATGTCATTTTTTTAATTTCTTATCTCAAAGTGGGCGTGGATGGTTAGTTTATACTTAATATATTATTGTCTATCAGTTCTGAGTTGAAATTTCGAGTTTTCAGCTTATTGGGAAGCTGGTTTAAAATCAATTTCAGAAATTGTAACGAAAATTTCGAAAGGACCCAAATTTCTTGCCTCAAAGTGGGCGTGAGTGGTTAGTTTAGGGTTTGTGTTGCATTAATTAGTCATCTAGTACTAAGCTATGGTTCCAATTTCAAGTCTCTAGCTCGTCGGGAAGTTGGTTCAAAATCAATTTCAAAATTTTAGCTACATTTTGAAAGCGCCCGTTTTTGAAAATCAAATTCAAAATTTGTGCCGACATTTTGAAAAGATCCAAATTTCCTGCTTTACAGTGGGCGTGGGTAGCTAGGTAGCTATGGTTAAAATTTCTAGTCTCTATCTAAGCGGGAAACTAGTTTAAAATCAGTTTTAATATATGTACCGAAAAATTTATAACGAAAGCGGCCTAATAAAAACATTTTAAAAAAGACTTTTCAAATACGTTTTTTAGAGATAAAGAAGAAAAGTTTAGCAAAAAGAACCAAAGACGGCAAGTTTTCGTCTACTAATTAATGATAATGATTTTCCAAAACTTAAAAACTCACCGATAACAATACTAAGGATCTTGCAGATCGCTACAGTAGGCGCAATTTGATCCATATTGCACGATTTTCTAGGAATAAAAATCGTATTGTATAACTAACGACAGAATTGAGCTGACGACGACGATAAAACACTAATGTTTTTACTAACTAATGCGAACAAATTGCGTATGAAGTACGAGTATGCACAATATTACAAGTACGAGAGATATCGTCTTCGTAAGGAAGTGTTATTTCATTTCTCTGCACTTTCGATGCAATTGACTTTTACAACATTTTTATTACGTTCGTTAAGTACCAAGCAATAGTCGAAGAACAAACAAATAAATTAATTTTTATTGAAACAAATCATTCAATTTATAGAATTTGTTTAAGTCTTAATTAATTAGATGCATGACAATTGGCAAATTGGCAAAGAAAAAACAAAGCAAAAAGACGCAGCACAAAAAAAACATGACGGCGAGAAAAAACTTCCTTGACATGAAGACAACATCTCAAAAGTGAAAAAAAATTAATTCAATGATAGAAAATGCTCTTGAGTTTTTATAAAAAAGCGTTATATTATTAATAGTTGAATGTTAAAATGATTAAATAAACGTTTAAGCTCTAGAAAAAAGTGTTAATGAAGAAAATTAAAACGCCCGATTTTTGCTAAAACTAATAATTTTCTGTTAAGTAAAGTAAACACAAAGAAAAAACCAAGAAATAACCGAGAAAAGCAACTAACTAACTATCTAAAAACCTTTAGATGGTCTTTTATTCAAGAAAAATGTTGAATGTTGGCTCAACTGTGTTTATTTTTAGATATATAATTTTTTTTCATTCTAATACAAGATACATTTCAGCACAACTTTACTGTACATTATAAAAATATGAAGTAATAAATTAATTTTAAAAAAAAAAACTTTAAAAAAAGGTTAAATTTTTTCACCTTAAATCATTGAAATTATGTCAATAACGCATCAATAAATCAAATTGATTTTGCGGTCTTCTCACTGAATATAATTATTGCTCTTTACGAGAACATACTATTATAAAGCCGTGTTATATATTATCATAAATTTGGAATCCCTCTTAATCCTTTTAATTCGTTGAAATTTTAACATATAGTTGTTTTCTTAAAACTTTTTTTTGTTTCTACATTTTAGACAACATTTGCAAACGTTGAAACCTTGAAATGGTTCTTATTGTTAATAATTTTAAAATTTAACTGTTCTTAATTTTTCTTTCAACAAAAGGTGTCACTTCAAATTTTGTGTCATTTTGGAACTGTCACCATTCAATCTTCATAGTGATGGCGTTTGTGCCATAGTGAGGAGGTTTTTCGATATGAGTCGACATTTCCTCGCACAATGAATTGAAATAGTGAAAATTCACTACTATTCTTGATTTAGAAGATAACGACTATCTTAAGAAGCCTTCAGAAGCCTTTGTAGTTGTCGCCTTAAAAACGATATGATGATATTTATAAAAAGTTAAAGCAGACCGCCGTATATGCGTCTGAGAATTCGTCAGGCTCCAGAGGCCAGCGTCTAACTCTTTTTATTCCACTAACAAAAACTTCAGCAAATAGAAAAAAAACAAACTTTTCCCTTTTTTTCCCTACGCGTCAAGTAAGAAAAATGTATTCCCATAGATTTCACCAACAAAAATGAATCAATGAGATATGAGCATTTCTTTATTCGGTGTCAAATTTTCAGCAGCGCATTCGTTCAGTCTCATTCGATTTGAAAAATAAAGGGGTTGGTAACGAAATCCCGAAAGACAAAATCCCGAACGACAAAATCCCGAACGACAAAATCCCGAACGACAAAATCCCGAAATGACAAAATCCCGAAACGACAAAATCCCGAAATAATAAAATCCCGAAATTACAAAACTAGTTTTTCGGTATTCTCCATCTTCTTGAACATTTTAAAACCACTAGCAAACTTCAATTTAGCCACTAAATTTCTTTTAAAAAAACATTAAAAAAATTTTAGCAGAGCCCTCTCGGTAATATGAGGTTTTTCGCATACAGGTTTTTCCGCGTATTGGCAGCCTTCGGCTGCGGCAGGGATCAATACCCTCAATCAGCAGAATCCTCACGGTCATGTGAAGTTTTTTGCATACAGGTTTTTCCGCGTATTGACGGCCTTCGGCCGTGGCAGGGATCATAACCCTCAATCAGCAGAATCCTCACGGTCATGTGAAGTTTTTTGCATACAGGTTTTTTCGCATATTGACGGCCTTCGGCCGCGGCAGGGATCGTAACACTCAATCATCAGAATCAATCATCAGAATCCTCACGGTCATGTGAAGTTTTTTGCATACAGGTTTTTTTGCGTATTGGCGGCCTTCGGCCGCAGCAGGGATCATAACCCTCAATCAGCAGAATCCTCACGGTCATGTGAAGTTTTTTGCATATTGTAGATTATAACCTTCACACAACAAAATTTTCTCGATATTACAACTTTGCTTTTCTGCCAATGTAAAAAAAAGGCAAGTAGGCGCGTACTTCAAATTGGAAAAAATTGTGACTTAAATGTCATTTCTTTATTAATTAAAAATTTTATTTCGTGATTTTCGGGATTTCTCATTTCGGTATTAAAAATTTTTCGGGATTTTGTCGTTTCGGGATTTTGTCGCATCGGGATTTTGTCGTTTCGGGATTTTAAAATTTTTCGGGATTTTGTCGTTTCGGGATTTTGTAATTCGGGATTTTGACTGTCTCCCAAATAAAGAGATCTTTGCAGTCAATGCTCGAACCTTTTTCTCTATCTTGAAAGCGCTTTTGAGACGTATTATGCAGGCCTCTAATGTAAACCATTCATTCGACACTTGACATTTAAAAAGAATTGCATATATTGCAATATTGCATAAGTTTAGGCTTCAACTGAATTTATATTATCGTATAAATATTTACCTTTTCCTTCGTAATAGACAAACAGTTCAATTTATCAATTCCGGAAGTGTTGTGTCCTCAAACAAAAGGTCAAATATTCACTTCCCAGAAATAACCTTAACCTCCATTGTCACCATTTTATGGTATGTATATTTACAATATTCTAGTCTAAAATCCTTTTCACTACGGTTTATATTGAGTCAAATAGTGAGGCGTATTTTAGACGAAAAATGTTCGCAAACTCAAAGGAACACAATCAAAAATAAGTTTTATTACAGTTTCTTAAAATATTATATAATTAATTCACGTTATACAGAAGTTTATTATCACAAGCGCTATTGTAGCCTGCTCCCATTTCAAATAACGACTACATAAATATAACAACACTGCTTATGAATCGTACCAGCAACAACGATAACAAGGATAACACTAACCCTTATTATTTCACAAATTTATAGCGACACTACAACGAGTAACAAAAACATCACAAACGGACAAAGAGCTATTTATAATCTTCTTGTGCTTGAGAAGTAGATATAACAACATAAAGAAAAAAATTGATCGAAATATAAAATTTGTAAAAGTTATTCTCTTTCTCTCTGATTTTTTTGATTATAGTCATAACAATGATAGTTATGATAGTGATAGTGATAGTGATAGTGGTAGTGATAGTGATAGTGATAGTGATAGTGATAGTGATAGTGATAGTGATAGTGATAGTGATAGTGATAGTGATAGTGATAGTGATAGTGATAGTGATAGTGATAGTGATAGTGATAGTGATAGTGATAGTGATAGTGATAGTGATAGTGATAGTGATAGTGATAGTGATAGTGATAGTGATAGTGATAGTGATAGTGATAGTGATAGTGATAGTGATAGTGATAGTGATAGTGATAGTGATAGTGATAGTGATAGTGATAGTGATAGTGATAGTGATAGTGATAGTGATAGTGATAGTGATAGTGATAGTGATAGTGATAGTGATAGTGATAGTGATAGTGATAGTGATAGTGATAGTGATAGTGATAGTGATAGTGATAGTGATAGTGATAGTGATAGTGATAGTGATAGTGATAGTGATAGTGATAGTGATAGTGATAGTGATAGTGATAGTGATAGTGATAGTGATAGTGATAGTGATGGTGATAGTGATAGTGATAGTGATAGTGATAGTGATAGTGATAGTGATAGTGATAGTGATAGTGATAGTGATAGTGATAGTGATAGTGATAGTGATAGTGGTAGTGATAGTGATAGTGATAGTGATAGTGATAGTGATAGTGATAGTGATAGTGATAGTGATAGTGATAGTGATAGTGATAGTGATAGTGATAGTGATAGTGATAGTGATAGTGATAGTGATAGTGATAGTGATAGTTATAGTGATAGTGATAGTGATAGTGATAGTGATAGTGATAGTGATAGTGATAGTGATAGTGATAGTGATAGTGATAGTGATAGTGATAGTGATAGTGATAGTGATAGTGATAGTGATAGTGATAGTGATAGTGATAGTGATAGTGATAGTGATAGTGATAGTGATAGTGATAGTGATAGTGATAGTGATAGTGATAGTGATGGTGATAGTGATAGTGATAGTGATAGTGATAGTGATGGTGATGGTGATAGTGATAGTGATGGTGATAGTGATAGTGATAGTGATAGTGATAGTGATAGTGATAGTGATAGTGATAGTGACAGTGATAGAGGTAGTGATAGTGATAGTGCATTTAATTTATGCACTTTAAAGTAGCTAATTATGATTGCAATGTTTTTGTTATAACTGATGAGGTACTAAGACAAATAAGTGTTCCAATATTAAGTTCCTATTAGAGTTGATGATCACGATGACCATGAGGATAATGATAGTAGCTCTGTCTATCATTTTAAAATTGTTGCTGCTTCCGCTTCTCATCGTCCTTTGGGTGGCGTTAAGGACGACAATAAAACCGAGGACACTGTCGCTGACGATGAAGCCGTTTCCGATACTGATATTGCTGACAGTTCTGTTTCTCTTCCTGTCACTTTATATAACGCTTCTCTCTTGTCATTTAAAGCACTGAGAGCGACGGTTGTTGCTTTTGTTATTGTTTTTATTGTGTCATTTACTGGTTCTGCAACTGCGTTTGTTGCTGCTTGTGCTGTCGGTGCTGAGGAGTTGTCAGCAGCAGTAGTAGTCGCTATTGTTGCGGCAATTAGTGCTGCAGAAGGAGCCTGACGGCCATACGGAGCAGCATCATTCGTTGAAAGAAAGAACTTTCCGCGTAATCTATAGGAATAAAAAAAAAACTATAAAATGTTTCCGCTGATGCAAGCTTTTAATTGCTTTGACCACATCACATCACCTTCTGTCCGCAGCGATGCCCATGTAGGCTGGTCCGGTGCCGTCCCTACAAATGTCATTTCCTGTTGATGTTTGACAGCTGGTCGCTGGAAATGCTTGCGGCCATTTTATGGACTCTATGAAGTACTCCCAAGCGCGTTGATGACTGCAACCAACTGAAAAGGAGGTTGAAGAAGAAAGAATTATGTCACAATCAATTTTTATGCTTAAAAACAGAAGTTCGTTATTGTTTGTTGCAGTCCGAAGTAAATTTAAGGGGCATGAGTCCCCTTAAAGTGCTAGAATGTGGCGCTTTTAGCCCACAATTTTGTTTTGATGTGTCGCTGTATCGATTCTAGCTCTTTGGTTTGACTTTTCTCTCTCTTCTTCTGTCGCAAGCTCTATTTCATCGCTGCCCCTGCTTTTACTGCTTTTGCCCCCCGTTTTACTTTATACTCACTCAATATTCCCAACCAGCGATTGGCATTTACCGCTTGTAGGGCACAGCCTGGTTGCAGGGGCCGTCCTCCATTCGGATAGAAATCAGCATGACCCAAAGCATCTGGGTGCCCCAGAACACCCGCATCTGTATGAATAACATCCACAAAACTAGCATCTGCTGAGGACAAACGATGATTGGAGCTGCCTTTCTCGAAGAGTGGTAATGCCGGATCAAGACCTTTGAAAAATAAATGACAAATGAAACCAAACGAAAAAATAAACCGAAGCTTCGAAAAGACAGAGCACACACCAGACAAGACAGAGACACGCAGAAATATAGGGTCTTTCAACAAGAGGTGTCATTTTAAATGAACAGAAAAATTACATTTTTTTCGAAAAGTGCTGATATTTTCATTGCAATCCGAAGGACAAGCACTGAGGTTAGTTTGCTATGAAAAAAAAAAATATGCCACTCATGATATACTTTGTTTTTTGCCTCAAATGAAAAATCTTTAAAAACGGAAGCCCAAAAACCATTTTAACCACGTTTTGATCCATTGATTTGGCCATTTTAATAGAAATTTAATATAATTTCCACTCTAAGGCTGTAAGATATTAAAAATTAAAGAAATTTAAGTTAGTTAGTTAGTTATTTAAGTTAAAGCTTTAAGTTAGCTGCTAGAAAAGCAGCTACTGAAAAAATTATTCACTTTAGAGACTGAGAAGTTGCTGGAAAGGAATCAAAATTAAGCGTGTTGTTTTCAATGCAAAAATAAAAGACCTTTCAAAAATACGTACCCGTTTGTTTAAATACGTTTTACGAGTAAAAATTGTGAAAAAAAAATTGAAAATTGTGTATTCTTTCATGAACAAAAACTCTGGTATTAAATCAGAATAAACAAGAATGAAGCTCAGACGATAATTGTAAGAGACATTATTTCTGTTCAGCATGAAAGTCATGACTTAACAAGGATAATACTCGTAAAAGCCATTTTTTATGGTTTCCGCTTTAATGGGCTTTATGTACATGCTTTCATTTTTTGGTCGTTTGGTTTTATTATCATCAGCGCTACAGATTTCTTAATGGTTAATGGTCTCGCATGATATGTATGTTACAGATTGTATCGTTGATCGATTTTATAACTGCTAAGATTAAGAATAGGCTAAAACTAGAATTTTTGTTGCTTCTCTTGCAAAATTTTACTTAGATACATGCACATATCAGCCATTATTAAATAATTTTGAACTCATTTTCACTCTCTCTCTCTCTTTACCTGTTATACGTGGCAAGATTATACCCCATTCTTGCATTTGTTTGCCCACAAATCCGGCTGCTTCGCCGCCCATACTGAAGCCAATCAAATGAATATGCTGCGTGTCGTAGCCCTGGCCGTTCAGAAAACGCAAAAAGCGCGCTATATAGCGACCGACAATGGGCAGATTTTCCACAGCATTTGAATACCAAGGAGCTGCAGTGAAAGCACTCCAGTCCACCAGGATTACATTATAATTTACGGCACGTAAAAATGCTACAAAAGAAATTTGAACCTCTCAAACTCTCTCAATTTGTTCTGTAAACTCTTGAAATTTATTCTACGACTTACCATCCTTCAGCTGTTGACTACTTTCTTTTCTGGCCGTGGCCGTTTCCGAGAAACCGTGCAAATAAATGGCCAAAGGACTGTTATATTGAAAGTTACTTCTGTGCAATCGACGATTATCACCGACATAGAGATAATAAGGTTTGGCAGGATTAAATCTGAAAAATTCGAAAGTCAACTTTTTTAATTGTAGTTTGAGTTCGAATACATTGAGAGAGAATACGTATATTCGTCACCTGGTATATAATAAAAAGCGGACATCATCTCGTTGTCGTATGGCACAACAGTTCGAACAGGTACCACGTGGTGCAGCACTATAGAATATGGGAGAGCTGGCTAAAAATATAATAAAAGAGCTTTCAGACCTTCTCAATAAACCTCATCGAGAATAAGAGTTTAAAATCAGATGAATTTTGTATGTATTGCCGTCAATCCTTGTCAATTTAGTTTGGAAATAAACCGATTTCGGCGTTGGACCATCAACTTTAGTATCTTTTTATGTGCCTAAATAAAGTATCATATTGGATATTGCTTTTCTTTGTACCAGGAGTACTTAAACCATTGCATTAATGGCTAAAAACTACAGACAACCAAAATTTTTTAGCAGCCTGTAGTATACTCGTAAATTAAATTATTTGCTTTATAAAACCCACGCAAATTATATTTATTTAAGCCCATTAACTCTATAAACATGCAACGTGAGTCAATAAAACAAAAGCTTCACAAATTTATGATTGCAGTCAATAAACACTCACTCCAAATTACTCGTATTAAGACAGAAATCTGAAAAGCTTGGCATTTTTTTTGGGAATTTTGTAATTTTTTCTCTTTTAAATTTCATAAAATTACTAGAAAAATTACATGAAAAAAAAATTTCGCTATAAATTTCTATAATTTTTTTTTAATTTTATAAGAGAAAGTTTTTCTTTTCTTCTCCAATTTTGTCAAGTTATTCTGCAAATTCGTTCTAAAACCTATCAACATCCAACCCAGGCGGAAAATTTAAGCAATATCAAGAAATATTTCCTTTCCTTTTTTAACAAAAAAGCAGAAATACAAATTATTTATCATAAATAAAAAATCCATGATACCATTGTGATCTTTACTAACTTTTTTTTAGGAGTGTGTCTGTCCTAAACTAACACGTTACTAACTGTTCGTAAAACCTCGCTTTCAACGTCATATTAAATTTGAATTTTTAATGAGTCTGCTGCCGCCGTTAATTTTACAATTTTTTTTTTGTGGCTAGAAAATAGCCACAAAATCTCGTTAAGAAGAGTATAAGGAAAGAAGTAGAAAAAAAACAGTGGATATTTCAATTTGAATAAAAATATTCAAGTTCAAGGTAAACCAAAGAAACCCTGAGCGAAGAGAAGAAAAAAATTAGAAATAAAACTTTGCAAAAACTTGCTGCATTAACAATGGAAAATCAGCATTAACAATAAGAACAACAACAACGACAAAGCCAGTAATTTTTTACAACAAAAATTCTTTCTTTCTTTAAATTGAAAGAATTTTGTATTTAATGAAAATACATGTTTTATGATTTTCATTTCCATAAAAATAAAAAATCCTACTAACAGCCGTACTCTGGCTGATTAACTAAGCTCACCACATTAACAAGAACATAAGAAAATAGTTAAGAATTAACAGCTTTTATGATTTCGTATTCTAGTATTTTTCGTTGACAAAATTTCATTTTGTAGCTGTCCAATTGGGCAAACATCAAAAAAGGCTTTATTAATTTCCTATTAAATTTGAAAATTCTTAAAACATTCTACCTCTTCGTGTCTTCCATTTGGCTATTTGATAAAGATAGGCCACCAAGAAAATGCTGAAAATATCATTCATATTTTTCACCATTGGTGGTGAATTTATACTCCTTACTCCGTACTCCTTACTTGTTAATGTATTTTTAGAATATCAAAATTAATTAAACTTAACAACGTCATTAACAAGAACTCCTTAACAAATGATTGTTAAGTTAACAACCAGAATAGAGCCGTTAATGTTTATTAAATCTTTTCAAGTGCTAAAGATGACATAATGTTATCATTTTAAGCCTACTTAAGAGCATCAGAGCTCTTTTTAAATGAAAGCCTTTAGCGGTTTAACGTGCGTTGTAGTGGTCTCAAGTCGTTTTAAGGTTTCCTATGGCCTCATAAGTCATGCTATTTAATTTTCAGGTTTAACTCTATTAGTTTTGTTGTTTGTACAATTTGTTAGAATGTTTTATAGAAAACAAATTACACTGAGTAAAAAGCGTGTTAATTCAATTAAACATAATTCAAAAAAAAAAATTTCTTACCAATGAAAAATGAATATAATGTACATAATGTTGAAGTAGCAGGAAGAACCATGTCTTAAAATGTTCAACACGTTGATCGATTTTTAAGGACACGCTTTGCTTTGCTTCTAAAAGATCTGATTTAATTTAATCGGAATTGCTTTATGCGGAATTGCTGCTTTTATCGTTTTTTAATTATGTAGAAAAATAACAATAAAATAATTTTTCAAGATAAATTGGCATTAGTCCAAGTTTTATTGACATTAAGAGAAAACTTTAAAGAGAAATTAAAGAGAAAATTTTTTTTTATTTTTTTTAGTTATTTAGCTATTTAGTTATTTGTTTTATTTATTTAGTTTTAATTATTTTTATTTATTTAGTTTTAATTATTTCTATTTATTTTTTTTTAGTTTTTTTGTTATTTATATTAGTTTATTTTTTAATTTCAAATTTTAAGTTTTTTAAATTTTTTAATTATATTATTTTTTATTATTATGTCAATTATTATTTTATCAAATATATTTTAATTTTTTAATTATATTAAAAAAATAAATTAATTTTTTTCCAAAGTTTTATTACACTTTCGGCTTTTTTCACTTTCAGTTTCAGTCTTTTCCAATCCTTCTTCTTATTTCCTTCATTTGCTAAATTGTTTAAAGTTGTTAAACCATTTATTTAAAAATTGTTTATTTTTTATATTTTTTTCACGGTTTTATTAAATTGCTGAAACTTTTGACGCGCATTTGAGCTTCTTTTCAGTATCCCTTGTAAAATCCTTCGTATTTTTCCAGTATTTTCGTTGAAATAATTTCATTAATTCTAATTATTATTATTATTATTTTATTTTCTATATTATTCAGTATTCATATTTGCGTGTTT
Organism: Conops quadrifasciatus; assembly: GCA_949752815.1. Lineage (NCBI taxonomy): Eukaryota > Metazoa > Arthropoda > Insecta > Diptera > Conopidae > Conops > Conops quadrifasciatus. The sequence goes on along the minus strand of OX457077.1, from coordinate 36,571,117 downwards.
TTATTAATATTATATAATCGATGTTGGCCTTGCGATGGTTTATGTTTAATACTATTGAAATACGATATTATATTGTTTGTAGTTTAGCTTAATAATAATCTTTTTCTGTGCGTTTTTCATTCAATTCAAATAGTGTAAGTATTTCTTTTTATATTTATTTTAGTCTAAGCCGTTTTTTTTCCGCTCTCAACTCAACCAATTCTGAACGCGTTCCAATTCAAACTGATTGTTGTGGATGTAGATTTTCAGCTTCATTCAATTCAGTTCGTTCGTTTTTTTTCAGTTCAGTTTAATGAGAGCGTCCTCAACGCTACGCGCACTCACTCAACTGATGCTCTTCAATAAACTTGAGGCAAAGGAAGGTGAACAAAAGGCAGAAATTATACTACAATAATAACAACAACAACAACAATATACAAAAGCGTTATAAGCAATAGATAAGAAACCAAAAAAAAAATTGTATAATTGTTTACAAAAAAAATTAGCGGTAACCAATCTTCAGTCTTCTTTTGAAACTGAAAACGAATGAACTTAAGAAACAAAAGACTTAAGAAACGAACTCTTCTAGTACAAACGTCGCGACGATTTGAAAAAACCTATCCGCATCTCGAAAAAATAGTACTCAAAAGTAAGCAAAGCAACAATGTTTTCTGCCGCGAACTTCTTAAGAAATACGAATATGTTGAAAGACATAAACCTAAAAAGAAGAAGAAAAAAAGAAAGAAGCACAAGAATAAGAAGAGAAAGAATTATAAATTAAAGATAAACTGAGAGATGATCAATGCGGAGGCAAAGAGAAGAGACGAAAGCAATAAAAAGCGCTTGACTTAAGAATTTGGCGATCGATTTGGAGCTCACCATAGAGAGAGAGCAAGAGAGACAGAAAGAGAGAAAGAGGCAGAGAAAGATTTCATGCTTAGAAATTAGGCATGCAATTATAGACATGAGTTAAAGAAATGATGATAAACTTGGGAAACGAATGATGCTCTTAAGAAACCGGCGAGAGGTTCAAGTAGAAATATTAGCCCATTTACAAAAGAGAATCATGTTCGTAGACTTACGAAATTAACAATTGATAACAGACTAAATATTTAAGAGACATACAGTAGAAAAACATTTAGAACTTAAGAACTTTCTGATAGACTGAAGTTGTAGCTTCTACACAGAGACTTAAGAGTCGAAAAATAAAATTAGAAAAATTAAGAACTTAAGAGTTTAAAAATTGATTTAAAAAATCACTTCTGCAGGAACAAGAGGAAGACTTACATAAGTGGCAAAAGATAGACTCTAAAGTCTTAAGAAGCGATGGATAAAGTAAAAAAACTTTAAAGAAAAAAGAAGCCTAAGAAAGTTATTATATACTTATAGACTTAAGACATGAAGAAAGAGCTCAAGAATCGAGAAATAAAGTTAAGAATTATGTACTTAAGAATTTAACAACTGATTTGAAAAACAAGTACATAAACAAGGCAAAGACTTAAGAAGATTAAGACTTAAAATGGAAAAAAAAACAAAGCGAAAAGCAACCTAAGAAAGTTATAATAAACTTAAGAAATAACGGCTGGACTTAAAATTAAGTAAAATCAAGTATTATATAAGAACTAAGAATTAGGTTTAAACTAGGAATTATCTTCAGTATTAATGACCGAGGAATAAAGTTAAGAATTTGACAAATGATTTATTAATCAAGAATTAAAGCATATTTAATACACTTCAGAATTTTTTTTGAAGCATTTTTTTTATTATTATTTATTTATTATAATCTTAATTATTATTTAATTAAAATTAACGAAAATTTTCGCTTCTGTCGATATTCTATGAATTTCAGTTGGTGTAGAGTAGAGTAAAATTTTAGAAGAAAAAACGATTTTAGCAGAAACTTATGAAAATTTTTATAAATTTTTTTTTTCAATACAGAGAGACTTAAGAACTGAAAACTGAAGTTCAGAAAGAAAGACTTAAAGACTTTTAAAATTTGATAAGAAAGACACTTCCGTCGCTTCTTAAGGAAAGACGTAAATAGAGGAGGAGGACAAAATAAAAGGATAAACTTAAGAAAGAAAACTTTTTGATAGATTTAAGAAATGACGTGAAGGCCTAAGAAATCAACAAAGGAATTAAGAATTGAAAAATGTATATTATAAGCGATATCCTGTTATTTTTCTTGAACATACTTCTTAAACCAAAGAAAAGCCTCTAAAGTGTTTTCTTTCGATTAAGAAAAGACTTTACAAAAATTAGAAATTATATTTTATAAATTCGAAATTATTCGAAGGTATACAATTTAAAAAACAGTTAAAAGAAAAGCCTTTACGAGACTTTTTTTTTTTAAAAAAAAAAGAAACATAAAATAAGTTTAGAAGATAGTAAAGTAAGAAGACGTAACCAATACAAAACACAAACATCTGTGTTGAAATAAAGACTGGACCAGAAAAAACCAAGCAGCATCATTCAACATAACAAAAAAAAAAAAGAAATAAAAGAAAAATCAAAATCGAAAAAACCGAAGACTGAAAATGAAAGAACACCCGCTGCCGAAACAGAAGAAATTATTTTACAGCTCGAGTATAAACAATGAAAAAAACATTGTGTATAAAAAAGTTTTAATTGAGAGCTCTTTTTTTTGTTTTTAAAGTTTTGTTGGATGTTTTGAAAAAAACTAAAGTTATTGTTATTAACCACAACCTTATGACGTCATTCAGCGCGGAAATGAATTTCAAGCAGTTACGAGTTTGTCTGAATAGAATAAATGAATTTTCAGAATAAAGTATCGTATTTCATGAATACTGGTATCGTATTTCATGAATACTAATCAATCCGACTGAGCCAATCGGTAGATAGATCATTTGCTTATCGATCGAAGCGATGATTAGTATGGTATGAATCAGGTATATCGTTTACCGACGGTTGGTTGTATCAACTTCAGGAATAGAACTAAATGTAGACTGAAATTTGTTAATGGCTTGGCATACCCTCGCGTCCCTTGGCCGCTTGAATGGACCCGTCCTCCTCAAGTGGATAAACGTGAACAATTCTCACTGAAACGGAAGCCGTTTAATTACAATAACTTTTTTGTTTCTTCTTCTAATTTTTATGTCTTTGTTATAATAAAAGAACATACTGGCAATTGTTAAGCACGTTAGACCTTCTCTTACGTCAATCAAACTGCATCCGATCAACCAAATCGATCAACCTTCAATTTTGTTGTTCATCAACAGCCTGTTTTTGACTGTCAATCACCGGTTGTTGTTGTTATTGTTGTTGTTGTTGGTGGTGGAGGTGGTGGATTGGTTTGCTGCTGCTGTTGTTGTTGTTGTTGTCGTGTGTGTATGCCATCAATAAAGTAATAATTAAAATACAAAACCAACAACACTTGAGTACAATTTTATGTTGTTGTGCTTTGTTGTAGTTGTTTTTTTTTTTTCAATTTTCTCTTATTTATTTTCTATTATTATGATTACTATTTGTATTATCTTCGTTAAGAGTTTATTTCAAGTTTCTTCCACAACAGTTTCGGCTGCTTCCACAACAAACATTAGATATTCAAGTCATCAACAATAAATGTTGTTTGTTGTTTGTTGTTGTTGTTGTTGTTGTTGTTGTTGTTGTTGTTATTATTATTACTATTGGCCCGCCCACTTTGCATTTGATTTTGTATTTCCTTGTAATGTATCATTGTCTGTTTCTTGTTTGTTTGTTGGTTTTTGTATGTACTATTTTGATTTTTAGAGGTGTCGCGTGCTACAACAACAACAACAACAACAACGACAACATTATATCGTCTTAAGTCTGTTATCGCTTTTTGTATTCATCGATGACACTTCCATAAAGTCTGACTAGCAACGAATATTAACCAAATACTTTCAAAAAAGCAACAACAAAAAAAATTTTTTTTAAAATATTTACAGAGTTTTAAGTTTCAATAACCTAAGAATTTTTAAAAAATCCCAAAAAAGAAAAATTATTTTTAAAAACTGTGTGTTTTTGTGTGAACTTAATTTCCGCGTATTTTCTCTCTCTTCTATTCTCCCCCTCTCTCTTTCTCCCTGTCTCTATCCCTCTCTTCAGCTCTTCTAAAATTTTACTTTTTAGTAGTATGCATAGTATGCATAACCGATTGATTGATGGATGATTGGATGAATTGTATGATTTTACGCTGAATGAATTTTAATAATTATTGAGAAGTTAGAATTGTTTAGTTTAAATTTTTACATATATAATTCATGATTACCGAATACAGGATGGATACAGGCAAAAACCATAAAAGTGAAGAAGATTTTGTACAATTAATTAATATCTGAAAATATTTTTAATTTTTTGAGGCAATTTTCTTGCCTTGATTTCAAAAAATATGTACTTTCTATCTAAAAAATTGATACTAGAGCACTGAAATAAAATACTATTGTACTATAATATTTATTTTTTTAATATTTAAATATTTAATATTATAGATTACTTTAAAATAAAAAAAAGGAATAATTAACTTTAAAATAAAAATAAAATTTGTATAAATAAAATGATCATGGTTTTCAAAGAGCTCACAACGAACGCATAGTTCGATGTAAAAGATCTTACATTTTTTACCATTTATTTTAACTAAATTAGCCCCGAAGAAATTTATTAAAATTATGAAAAATTACTTATCTCTTACCAGCTCGAAACATACAAAATTTGCAATATTTTTTCAAAATTATTAACATATAAAAAAATGCACATTTATATGAATCAAATTCATTGGACTTTGAATTCATCAGCAAACATTTTTTGTCCGATTGTGAATGAATTATTGGCATTAGCATTACCATTATCATTATCATCATCACCATCACACCATCATCATCCCTACACGAACACGATTACTTCTCGTTAGAAAATAGTCATGTTGACAAAGTCACGGTCAGGGTTAGTGTCAAGGTCGGACTTGCATTTGCATCAGGCGACCAACGAGACTGGCGGCTGATGCCAACACACAGCGAGGTTACTTTACAAACTGGTTTCTTGCAGCTTATTGTGGTTTCAGAGCGAGAGAGGGAGAGAAAATTATAATAATAACAACACTAACAATCCAAACACAAAAAACTATTATCGATTTTAAGTCTACTCGATGCAGGCGTAAATAAACAATAATGAAAAGAATAAAAGGAAACAATTTACATTAAAATGATTAAATAAGAAAAACAATTGTATAAAAAAATCTTTATAACTAGATGTTGTTTATTATGAAAAAAAGCGATCAAAAAGTTAAAAAAAAAATTAGTTTTAAAATTAATAATTTTAATTCTTTAAAGCGAGTAACACAATGCAAAAGTGTAAACATTTTAACGATTTTTTTTATTATTTTTGCTATTTTTCTACATCACTTTAGAATTTTGAATAAATCAAGGTTAAAATTTTTAATAAAAACCTAAATTTCCTCGAAGTCGAATGCGAGAGAACGAACCTCAAAATTTTGTATATAAATAAAGCCTAAGACAAAAATATTTTTCTCTAATGTTAAAAATTTATATACTAAACGTTTGACTGATAAACGTTTAAATTTTTGCAAAGAATTTTAAATTTCAATTAGGTAATAAAATACAATAGAAAACTTAATTATGAAAAATGCTGTAGTCCGCCTTCTTCAGCAAATCATACATGAATCATACATGAAATTCGTTCACATGGTGCACGATTCGTGCTGACTTTGACTCGTATGATATAAATCGTCGACGAGAAAATCATTCAAACAATTAATGATTCGATTGAAAGACAGATCGCAGATCTCATAATACTCATAACTACTAATCCTACGAACATAAAGCCATAGAGCTATAGAGGTAATAATAGGTAATAAAATACAATAGAAAACTTAATTATGAAAAATGCTGTAGTCCGCCTTCTTCAGCAAATCATACATGAATCATACATGAAATTCGTTCACATGGTGCACGATTCGTGCTGACTTTGACTCGTATGATATAAATCGTCGACGAGAAAATCATTCAAACAATTAATGATTCGATTGAAAGACAGATCGCAGATCTCATAATACTCATAACTACTAATCCTACGAACATAAAGCCATAGAGCTATAGAGCTTGGACTATAGATAAGATCCACATGCCCGAATTTTTCGCCACGGTTTCATGCACGAATAGTCAACAACGACTTTTTTGCTAAGGATTGCTAAGAATTTGTTATAAATATGTATGTACTAGCTTGATTAATTAGCATGAAGGTCTTTACGAAAAAGCAAACGAACAATGATGCCATCTCGTTTCGTTTTGCTTTTTTTTTTTTTTTGAGAAATATTAATTGGACTATGTTATACGTAAATTTGTTGAGATCTAATGGATTTTTCAAGTGCAAGGTATCATTACTTAGAGCTATTTTAAAAATTGAAAATAGAAGAAAGAAACAATCACGCAATAAATCAAGAAATGTTATTACGAGAACTATTAGTGTTGTTGTGTTTTTTTGCGGGTTTCTGTTGCTTGTGTTGTTGTTGTGGTTGTTGTGAGATTGACTTCGATAACCTTGCCGCCTCTGCTGCATGACGATGCCGATGTGAATAAACTAATTAAAATTAATTTTAATTGCGAATAGTTGAATGTGATATTGTCAGTTTGTTATGGAAAATTTGTGATAAAGATTTTGTACAGGAATTTCCTTTAAAATTATTACTTTTATGGACAATTTAAAATAGTAAAAATAACAAAATTAACCGCAACCAACTTCAACAATAACAGTTTATTTTAATTAAGACAATAAATAATGAGTTAAAAGCGCAATATCGTAAGCATTATTTATTTGATTAATTGAAAATTTCGGCGTAATTGTTTCTAGGAGTATTAACAGATAATAAACGAGCATAATTCTTTCGATAAAATAAACAACTTACGGTATATTTTCTTTAATGAGACAATAGTAGACAACAAGTCTCACATCACAACTATTCAGTGGTGGAAAAGTCATGACGCATTTTACATCACGTTTGAACTGTGAAACTTATAAGAGAAAGATGTTGGGTTTAACTCGATTATAGAAAAAAAGAGAGATTTCTTAAAAGATTTCTTAATTATTTTGTTAATCAACGAAAACATCTTAACAGCATACAAAATTCCATTTTATAGCAAATGTCCAACCAATTGGACAAATATAAAAAAGTGGAAGAATATTTATTTATTTTATTAATTCTTAAAAATAAACGTAAACCAGAAATTAAAAAAAGGCTTAATTTTTTATTTCAAATTCTGTAATTCTAAAGTACAAATTACCTCTTCTTCGTCTCTTCCATTTTGCTATTTAATGCTATTTTTTGCAACCAAAAAAATACGTTGTTGTTAATGTATTTTATGAATACCAAAATTAACTAAACTTAACAACGTGCTTAACAAGAACTCCTTAACAAACTCCTTAACTTAACGTTGTTAAGTTAACAACCTGAATAGGGCCGTTAATCTTTATTAAATCTCGTCAAGTGCTAAAAATGACATGATCTTATCATTTTAAGCCTACTTCAGAGCATCAGAACTCTTCTTAAATGAAAGCCTTTAGCGATTTAACGTGTTTTGTAGTGGTCTCAAGTCGTTTTAGGGTTTTCTATGGCCTCTGAAAACCTCTTGTGAAGTCAAAGAGTATCTAAGGCTGTTAGAAATTGAAAAGGTATGCTCTAAAAGGTGTTAAAAAAGGCTAAATTTGTGTGGAGTAAGTAATCCGAATTACTTCGAATTCGAAATTACTTTAATTCGAATTACTTCGAACTAAAAGTAATTCCTAATTCGACAGTTCGAGTAAAAAGAATATTTTAATACGATTGTCGTACATAAAAAAGTTTAAATTCATGAGAAATTTTAATTTTGCATTGACTGCTTTTAGGCAGAACTCAATTAAGTAAAGACTTCTCAAATAAATCGCATACCTTTAGGCTGAAAATATACGCAAATTAGAAGGAAATTTCAAGATGCGCAGAATCGAACAATTCGGACAAAAAAAGGACAAAATTTGCAAAAATTTGACACAAAAATATAATTATTTTAACATTAGGTTCTTTAGATTCAGGTTCTCTGAAGTTTGTACGCGTTTCGAGCGAATGATTTTTGTAGTTAAGAGGATGCTTTGATGTTGCGTTTATCGTTTTTTTTCCACCATAAATTTTCATAAAGAAGTAAGTGTACTTAACGACTGAGCTGTAAATACATACATAAATTCTTAATCATTACAAAGGACCTCCCTCCAACATTCATGAACAGCAACAATAACCACAATAACAACAGAGAATTAGTGTGGATTTATTCGCTTTATTGGTTTTTTTCGCATTCGAAGACGCAGCAAACCCACAAGGATTTGTTGTGTAATGTACAAAAATGATTAACCTCGTTTCAATGCACATTATCATCATCACGCTCTCGCTGACTCTCCCATTTGCTGTCTCCTTCGCTCGCTCACTCGCTCTCTCTTTTTCTCTCCCACACACTTGTCTCAAACTTTGCACTAACCTTTTCTTTTTTACTTGCAGGACAAATTGCTTCTCAAGTTGGAAGAGAGCGAACCGGATCCGCCCACTTCGCAGGAGGATGAATGTGTCATCTGCATCAATGCTCGAGCCACCATGCAGACCTCGCCGTGCGGGCATCGCGTTGTGTGTCGGCGCTGTTTCGTCAAAACGATTCAGAGCGCTGTGGCGCAACGTTTGCTGCCGCTGCGCTGCGTCATCTGCCGCGCTCGGGTCAATCGCTTGACCTCCAGCTCGGGCACGTGGCGCATACAGGAGTCAGCCAGCAGCTACTCGATGGGCGCGAAAAGCTGGGCCTCAGCCTCGATGACAGCTGGTGCCGGCGGCGGCGGCGGCATTGGTGTTGGTGTCGGTGGCATGGCTGCCTCTGCGTCTTCCTACTCCATGGGCGATGCCCAACACACCAGCCTAAGCCATGTTTCGTTCCGCTCGCTGACGCCGCAGCAAGGACGCTATCCGCGAAGCCCCAACAACGGGCGTGTCGCCCCGTCGGCGAGTCTGTACTCGATGAGTTCGGGTTCTTCGACGATGTCGAGTGCCACGAATTTTTCGAAAACGTCTTCCATTTCGAGTGGCCTCTACTCACCGTCGCCGTCGTCGCCCATCTCACCGTCGGCCACTTCGTTCGCCTCGGCCAGCTCGTCGGCAATACAGAATAATCATCTGGCCCCGCCCCGTGGAAGCGGTGTCGCTTTTCATTCCTCTTTCGGCAGCCTCTCACCAGGCTCAGCCGCCTCATTGTCACCGCGCGATCTACAGCGTCATCTTCATTGCCATCAGCAGCCACAACAGCAGCAGCAGCAGCAACAGCAGCAGCAGCAGCAGCAACAACAGCAGCAGCAGCACAATCAAACCCATTCGCATCATGCCGGTTGCCCGAGCGGTTGTTCCGGCGCCATACCGCGTAAGCCGTTGCAGCCCTTAAGTTCGTCGTCATCATCGTCGTCATCGAATGGTTCTTGCGGCGGGGGAGGGGGAGGAGGAGGGGGAGAAGGAGAAGGCGGTCATGAGCGCGCCGGCATGGCTTTTAGTAACCACAAACACATCGCGATGTTCTCAGCAACAACGCATACGTATCCGGGGCGACGGCACACGAAGGGCCGCTTAATGGATCTGCAGAATCGTTTGCCGCCCATCAAGGAATTTCGCAGCCCCGCCAAAGTGCCACACCCCTCGCCGGTGCACATCAGCAATCCCAGATTTCGGTGAGTAGGGTGCCTTTATCGATCGATTGATCACACTGAATTTAATTTTTTGCTTCCCAACACTCTGTTTCGCCACCTCCCCATCCTCCCCCCCCCCACCCCCATCTTCCGCACCCCTTTCACCCACATGCCTACACTCACCACGCTCTTTCCGTCCAGAAGATACTCTTCTTACACCAAATCGCCCCAAAATCCTCCTTATGACATGCGGCCGCTTTTGTATGAGCCGCCCTCGCCCCCTCGTCGTCCGCTGAATATTCAGGTCAGCTCTTCTTCACTGACCGCACTCGGACCCTCACCGCTCAAGGTTAGTGGCGCTCTTGGCAGCGCCGGAAGTGGCGGCCTTTCGGCCAAAGTAAGCCCACTCACGCTGAAGAATGCGATGCCGAAGAATGCTTATGCGATGCCATTGAAGGACAATAAAGGCAACAACAACAACAACAACAACAACAACAACCACAACAACATTAGAAGTAATGATAAAATAAATACCTCAAATTTGTATAAAAATAATAGCTATAAAAACACGAACACATCAAAGAGCCAGCAAATTGCAAATAATGCCAGCAACCGTTGCAGCATTAACATTAGCAGCAACGCCAAAGCCAGCAGCAACAATGCTAAGAAATTGCTGCAACATTTCAATTTGAATTCAGGCCTAACGAATAGCCATAGTTTAGGCGCGATGGCAGCCATAAGCAGCAACAAAGCAGGAGTGTCAGCAACCACAACACCAACAACAATAAATTCTAAAACTCATCAGCATCATCATCAGCACAATCATCATCAACGGTCTACTACTACTAGCGCTTCCAGTCGCAGTTTTCCATTGTTTTTAACCATTAACGGCAGTAGCAGCAGCACCAACAACAACAACAGTAAGTTAAATCAGAATTTCGGCTCCGGGAAATAACGCCCATATGAAATAAAGCCCACTTTTTTTTTATATGAAGATTTGAAATCGTAAAATTTGGGTATTATTTCATTTTTTTTGGGCTTTATTTAATTTAAAAAAAAAAATGAATTCATTCTTTTGTAAAAATCGCAAAATTGGGCCTTATTTCATTTTTTTTTTTTTTGGGGCTTTATTTCATTTTTCGGAAAAATTTGAAAATTTCTTTAAATGAAAAATAAAAAATAAAAATGAAAAAGAAATAAAGCCGAAAGTGGGCGTTATTTCATAAAAAAATGAAGTAAGTAAATGGAATTAGTGGGCCTTATTTCATTTTTTTATGAAATAACGCCCATTTTGCCAAAATGAAATAAAGCCCGCATTGGGCGTTATTTCCCGGAGCCCAAAATTTTAAGGATTTTTTTTCTTCTTCTTCTTCTTGTAACTATTATGTAATTACATACAAATTTTGAAATATATATATTCTCTTTGTGTTCGTTCCTTTCGTAGAAGAAAAAGCAGACAATAAAAAGAACGAATCGATGGAACGTCAAAAAAAGGATGAAAAACTTAAACTTAAAGCGGAAAAAGAAGCCAGAAAGGTGAGTGCGTAGAGAAATTGCGGCAAGAATGAAAATCTTCGTCCACAATTGGTCTATGGCGAGAAATTCGTGAGTTTTTGTGAGTGTTTTCATGCATGATTCGTTGATGATATCTTAAGAGAGGTGGAATGAACTACTGTCAAAGTGTTTCCTGAAGCAAGCTTGGTTTCATGTGGGTGTGGGTGTGGTTGTGTGTGTGTGGTGGTGTAGGATATACTTACACACATATAATATGGTATATGTTCCATAAACTATGTTCTATTTAATTGAATTGTTAATTTAATTATTGTTTTTTTTTTATTATTATTCTACTTCAGGAAGAAAAACGTCTGGCGAAAGAGGAAGAACGTCTTGCCAAATTGATTGCCAAAGAAGAGAAGAAAAGAAGTAAAAAAGAGGCAAAAGAACTACTCATAGCAAATGATGGCAATAATAAAAAATAATTAAGAATTCTTTTGCGAACAATTCAAATGTTAAGTGATTATTTCTGTTTCAAAGAAACGCCATGATGAACACAACAAACTTAGAGATAAAAAAAAAAGGTTTTGCTCAGGTTTTGCCAAAAACAAAAAACTGCTTAGGAATTATATTCAATTTTTTTGTTTTTAGATTCTAAATAATACAGTTATACTCGTTTTAACTCATGCAAGAGTAATAGTGAGAGAGAGAGAGAGAGAACGAGAAGTACAGGTGAAAAATATATAGGTATAGATACAGTAAAAAAGAGAGTGAACACGACAGAATGTGTCTATGTGAGAATGAGGTGACAACAGTATTTATAAAGAGAGTGAGTGGGAAAGCGAAAGTAAACCTTAGTTAAAATCTGATTAAACAATTCGCACTGATTTGAGTCTTTAAGAGATCTTGCAAGTGATGTAGCTGTCTACGATATTATATACGATCTATTCTATCTACGATAAAATAACGAATTCAGTAAAAAAGTCATGAATAATTAATAATAAAAAAAAAGTATAACTTTTATATCATTTTATTATTTGTCACGAATAATCAATAATGAAAAAAGAGTTTTATGTAAATATATTGTGACTTTTATCACGTTCATCATCATTATTTTTATAATGTAAATACATATTTATATTATAAAGTAGGTACATACTTCGTTTGGCAATGAATATTGTTTTTTACAGCAACAATTTTAAAAAACAAATACTTCACTAATAACACAACAAAAAACAAATATTATTTTAACCAGAACAATTCCTGATTTTTGTTCACCAACTTATTTATTGGGTGTTCGGAAAAGTCATGACGCACGATTTTGATGACAAAATAAAACGACACGGTTTGAGAGTCACGAAAGACATCAGAGATAGCAATTGAAATTTATCCTGCAGATTTCGGATAAACTTGAAAGAAGTTAATTTGACAACACGGCATGACGGTTTAACATCTGTCCAAGCTCTTTAAAAAGGAGAAAACGTTGCTTTTTTTAAGTGATGACGAGAAGTGGATGATTTAGTGAGCGTACAGTCTTGTTCCCGACATGCCCGACCCGCCTTCGAAATCGACATCGAAATCAGACGAAATTCTCATAGAGAATAATTATGCTCTCAGTATGGTCGAATTTTAAAATTGCCCTATTTTTCGAGACTATTTTTCACTACTATAAAAAACGTGAGAAGCTTTTTCAAATTCTTGGCTGAAAAGGACAGGATCGTTTATAAAAGGAAAAATAATTGGAGCAAGATAAAATATTACGGAATCATTAATTAGTCATAAGTCAGTTATTGTTTATTAAATCAGAAAATACACTTTTCAAAAAAACGACATGAATAATGCGTCATGACTTTACCGAACATCCCATACTTAATTGTGTGTAGTTCCATAGTATTTCATACCATTCCATACCATAGAAAAAAAAAAACAATTGCAAAAAGCAATTTCCTTTTCATGACTTTGACTGAGGATGCAAAGTCTATAGAAAGAGGTTATACCATTGTATTATCGTTAGTAATTTTGTCAACTTTTTTGCGTGTTTTTTTAACTTTTTATTTGGGTGTTTTTTGAGATTTTTATTAGAATTGAGAAAAACTATAAAGATATTAAAGGAAATTTTATATACAGAATTAAATACAAAAAAATTGTATATTAAAATATTATCATTAAAATAATACAATATAAATAAAAACCGCACCTCAAAACTAAACATCTCTTTTATTTCTCTTAACTTTTTGTTTTATCATTTCATGTTATCTTCTTTCCTATTTAAATTTTTTTTTTTAAATATTTTTTACATTTTTTTTCATATTTTATAAATTACAAGGAGTATGATATAGTTATGTTTTCGATTTTATATCTGAATACAAACACCTTAAAATTTAAAAACTTAAAAAAAAACTTTCAAAAGAAATAAATTCTCTCAAAAATTATATATACCCATGTACATATTTATCCGAATCAAAAGAACTTAAACTCAGATGAAAATGAAAATTCTAAATAAGATTTGACACAACAAATTAAAGCAATTTAAATAGTGCAAATAGCACAAATGCAGCAAAAAAAACAATAAACTCCAATAAAAAAAAAGCGATTTCTCAATACTTACCAGAATAGTGTTATCATACCCTGAATCTTAAAAAGAATCACACACTAAGGAGATTAAAGAAGGAGGTTATAGAATCTATTCGAAGCGTTAAAGAATCGATTTGAAGGTCTATCTCTCAATCACAGATAAAAATAAGGATTGCGGGAATAACGTTTTAAATTGTGCTGAAAATCTGTCATAAAGCATTGATTGCAGATAAAAATGTAACCACAGTGCCCCGCCTACTTTTGGTAGTGAATTAAAATCGTGAATTACAACGGATCGATTGGAAGCGTAGACCAGAGTTTACAGTCTTAGCGAAAGAAACCTTTTTTATAATAACTTTAATCATCTTAATCGTCTCTTTACAGGGTGTGTAGGGTGGTGTTGATCAGAAGTTATATTCCAATAATACATATTACAAAAAAGGTTGTTATTAAATATTTAAAATATGTGTTAAAGAAAATATACTTAATTTTTAAAAATATTAAAACAATTACTGTTGCAATAAAGTGTTATTCGAAAAACAAAATTAAATAAAGCAAATATTAATTAATATTAGGAAATTTTTAATTTTTCTAGATTTAAATATATTAGATTATAAAAAATCGATGAAATGTATATTAATATAAATACAAATATACAAGCATGTATATATAGTAAAAACTCAAAACAATTACAATTGCTTGAAAAAAGAACACATTTTTAAAATAAGTTTGTACTGAATTGTAACGATAGAATTGTGTATTTTAAATGCAATTACTCGCATACTATTATAAATATGAAAAAAGCCATAAAATATTAATTTTTAGAAAAATTAAATACCTACAATTAAAAATACGAGCATGTATGTATATAACATACATATACAGGAACATACATACCTACGTCATTAAAGTGAAGTTGTTGTATTAACTCTTACAGTTAAGACGATGCAGGCGAAAAAAGACATTCGAAAACCATAAAGTAATTTAATGATTTTCATAATTAAAAAAAGAAAATGTTAAATAAAAAACTTATTGTTAAAATTTGCAGAAAATTAATTGAATTATTCAATTTACGTACACAATATGGTAATATGTATTTAATAAATATATAATAATAACATATATTCAAATAAAACATATATATGTATGTATGTAAATCATGATGATGTTAAAACTCAATTGAAATGTTTACTTCGGTTAATTAATATTTCATAATTCGAATTTTAAAAGAAATCTAAAATAATTACAATATTTAATAAAAGTTATTTAGTTACTTACCACAACAACAAATAAATCTTTTATTTAACAACATAATAAAAAAAACGTCGTTGATTGGACCAAACGAATGTAGGCGAATTTCAATAAAACATACATAAATTATGTTTACAAAATATTGTGTAAACACGCTCACGCTTGTTGTGTTCATATTAAAATTTGTTGCATTTAATAGGCTTAAAATTTCAAAAGCTCCATCTTCTTCCATCATGAAGGAAGGATCAACGGTTCATGTACGATTGTCGTCAATGATTTTTAAAATACTGAAACGATGTTAATTTTAAAAGTAGTCTTTTAAAATACTGAAACGATGTTAATTGTTCTCAATTAACACTAAAAACTTAATCAGAAAGTTACTTATTTGCTCAACCGATGTTTGTTTTATATACAAAATTCTGTTAGAAAAATTTTAATGAATAAAGTTTAAAAATATACATTTTTTTTTTCAATTTACGCTATAATTTTGACCTCATAAAATTTTAACTCGGAATTTTAACTCGGAAGAAACCATCAAAAAACCATGAAAAAATGTAAAGAATTTCATTGAGTTTTATGAAAATGCTATACACATTAGGCGCTTTCCAGTCCGTTTAGCAGAAAAAACTTCCTGCGTAGGAAATTTAAACTAAAAAACCTAAAAAAAAACAAAAACCGAAAATCTTTCTTAAATTGGTTAATTTTTTGTCCACATCCAAATTGACACCATAAAAGATATGTACATTCATATATATGTATTATGGGTTTTGGTACGAATTTACCAAAATACCATAATTACCAAAATTCATCTCTATTGTTCTATTTTGAAATTATTTGGAAATTGCAATACAAAATTTTACTTTCAACTAAACCGTTCCTCTTATTCGGATTGCTTTTATATGCTGAAATTTGTTTTCATTCTAAATCAAGCTTCAGGAAACTCAGCATTTTTCGAAGATTGTATCAAAAGTTTAGCTAATGCATAAAAGCTTTTCGATTACTTAAAGTAAAATTTTTAAAGCTTTCTAGAAGTCTCTGCTAAACAATGTTGATGTTGAGCTCTGTGATTAGCTTGTCCGAGTTGAATTTTAATTTATTAAGGCTTTTAGTAATAAAGTTTAAAGAAATTAAAACATTTAACCCTTCTGTTAGCGTAAAGCTTTTCAGTCATCTTCGCTTAAATAATTTTAAAATTCTTTTAAACAGTTCACGAACAAACTGTTATTATACGAGTATGTTTTATATTTTGCAGAAAATAAATCTTTTTTAAAAATACAAAAAAAAGTCATGAAAATGTTTGAAAAAGCTTTCTCATCTAAAACTTATTTGATACATATGTACGAGTATGTATTTTTATATATTTATTATTTATAAATGAATTCGAAAAGCTATTCTCTGAACAAGTTCACAAATGGCTGAATGGCTAATCATTACGGAGAGACACAGAGGAGAAACTTTAACAGAGCTTACTACAATTCGAAGCTCGAATTTTGAATTTTAAATGAATAAAAGGCATTGCCAGAATATAATGTTTGTCTTTTTTTTTAATTGATGCATTCCTGTGACCGAAATACAATGATCTGTTTTTGATCTGAATCTGAGATTATCGTTGTTTTATTCCTAAATATCAACATAAATTAATAAATTGTCTCATCTGCACTGAGTTCTTCTTAT
The DNA here is from genome assembly GCA_949752815.1 of Conops quadrifasciatus. Lineage (NCBI taxonomy): Eukaryota > Metazoa > Arthropoda > Insecta > Diptera > Conopidae > Conops > Conops quadrifasciatus. The sequence goes on along the minus strand of OX457077.1, from coordinate 36,554,467 downwards.
ACAATATATATAGACTTTTTCTCGATTCGATCTTTTAGTAGTTTTATTTATTAAAATTAAAACATTACAAAATTATTTAAAACAAAGGATTTAAAAAATTTATAAAAAAAAATTATACCAAAATATGAAAGAAGAAAGTAGTTTAAATGAATTAAAAAAACAAAACTCAAGACGAATTATTAATATTTCAAAAATGAATTCAATTCCGGCAATTCCGGCAATTCCGGTCACTCCCGATCTCAACATGGCCCATTGGAATTTAGTAACCGGCTGTCATTTAAGAACTTCTGACATCGACTCCTTTATATGTGTCCAAACATGTCTTCAATACATTGACAAATTGATAGCTCAATTCGCCCTTACAGCCATAACCGCCCAGTTTGTGAATAGCGGCGTAATCATAACAATCGATAACATTGTCACCATTACAATCCTGCCCGAATTTGGTCATATAGTTTTGGATGGTATTGGCCGCACAATATGGGTCATTAACACAATTCGGATAAGCTGTAAGTATGTATAAGGTTTTGGAAAACAGACATTTTAGCAAGATCTTAGTTGGTTAGTAATTCAAATAATTTGTTCGTTTCTAACCTTGTGTTGAGGCCGGATCCTCATTGGCCAAGGTCAGTTTACCACCATCGGCCCAGTAGGCCCAAGTGATTCGGAAAAGTCCACAAACGCCGCCGGTACATATAGCCGTCTGATTGCAACCGCTTATCGCTTCGCAGATACAACCCAAACAGACATCGGTGACAGGTTTCTCTGTAATCGAAGATATAGGAAAATGAAGAAGGAGAAAATCATTACAAAAACTACTTTAAATTATCGATATTATTCGGTTTTTTAGCGTATAGGGAAGGTTTTCTATATAAAATGCTATTCTATAGCGAATGTCTTTCTTCATGCTAATGTTTCGGGGCCCTAAAATTCATTCCAAAGCCTTTCAAAACCTTTAACTGATTGATATTATTATTTATTCAATAGTATAAAAAAGTGTTTTTATATAAAAGGTTATTCTATAAAGAATGTTTTTCTTCATGGTACTGTTTCGGGGCCTTAAAATTCAACCCAAAGCCTTTAAAGTCTTTTAATTGATCGATATTAATCTGTATTTTAGCGTATAAGGAAGTTTTCTATATAAAATGTTATTCTATATCGAATGTCTTTCTTCTTGCTACTGTTTTACGGGCTTAAGCCTTTAATTAATTGATATTATTCTATATCTTAGCGTATATAAAAGTTTTTCTATACAGAAGGTTATTCTATAAAGATTGTTTTTTTTCTGTATGATACTGTTTCGGGCCCTTAAAATTCATGCAAAAGCCTTTAAATGCTCATCAAGTTTGATGTTGTCAAAACAATCATTTTTGGAATTTATAAATTCTTCTCTTCATGCAAGCTTAAACTTGTAACGTATCCGCAAACGAGGTTATGTCGATGGTAATGGTAATGGTTCAAGGAAGTTCAAGGCGGAACATCAGAGACGTAGAGCAACAAAACCAGTTCTTGATGCAACTCCGGTTGACATTGACAATATTTTGCGTAGTCTTTTATTAATATATTGTTTTGTTATTACTCTGATAATGTTGCCCACGAATAGAATGGAAAATACATATATTTAAGAAACTGAATTAATTTTTTTGAGAGATGAACAAACGAAGGTCAGATTAAAAGAGTCACTGTTACGGAAGAATGATCAAGAATGATTAAGAAAGAAAGAAAGAAAGAAAGAAAGACAGAGACAGTGCAATAGTGAAGGAGAAAATGTTAGTGATAAGAAGTGTTTATTGAAAGCAATAAGCATCACATAAAGTAAATATTTTTTTAAAAGTATGCAAATATATATTATATACTATGTATGTATATCTGCAGTATATTAATCTAAAAACTATTTATAGATTTGTTTTAAAAATTAGAAATCAGTTCAATAAAAATTGTTCAATAAAAATTTGTATTTTTATTATTTATTGAATTATTAATACTGATAATTCAATTTCAATGTAATTTCAATTTTTGAAAATTGAATCCAGCTTATGAAACCATGAGCTGGAATCTAAAAATCTTAAATTTAATTTAAAAATTAAATTAAACTTAATTTAAAAATTTGATTTAAAAATTTTTGTATTTTTAGACTTTTTAAATTTTTAACGAATAAAGCAGGCTCAAGAAAGCTCTTTTCGTACGTACATATATACATATGTACATATATAAATGTTCGCACTTATTTATGGTAAAGAGCAAATTATATGGTAGATATTATTTATTTTTAAAAACTGCTTAAAGGTATTTTTAAGTAACTCGCATATCTTTTACTGTAAGAAGTTTAATACTTTTCATATAACTTCTTTTTACTTCTTTTGCTCTGTCGGTTACAAATTCCTGAGGTAAGAACAAAATAAACACAAAAGCAACAAGAAATAAATTTAGCGAATTTTAAATCCGCATTCTCCAGCTCTCCTGCCTTCAAAGGGAAAATCCCGATGCCAATAAAACGAAAAACTGCCTAGCCTTGAATGTAAGCCTTGAATGATATGAAATCATATGATATTACAAGTAGGAAAAAAATATTTTCCACAGAATGAGTTAAAACAAGCAAAGAAAAAACGCTCAACGTTTGTCTTTTAAAGTTGAAAGCAATTTTAATTAAAATTCCATCGTCAGACTCCAGCAGCAATAAGTACCTACCGAAATTCATGGACGAAAAATTGTTTATGAATCAGTGACCAAAATGCAGGCTCGTAATTTTCGAGAAACTATGATTTTGTCTCTTTATACATAATCAATTTTTATCTATGATGTGAAAAATGTGTTAATTAAATCAAACGAAAAATTGCTCAACGATTTGTATTTGTTTGTCGATAGACCAAGGCTTCATTTGTAATGGCATTGCCGTGGAATATTTTGTTCAACAAGTTAGCACGTTTTGTGCTCAGTGCTGACGAAATATCTGGCACGATTCGTATATGTTTCCTGTAAGACCTGGACTACCCGGGGGCTCTTTTCACATTCAGATTCCATTAAACCACATTTTAAAAATAAGCTTAAATAATCAAAAATCAATATAAATTAGTTTACTTTAATTGTTAAAAGTGACAATTTTCAACACCTACAAAATTATTGTAAATCTAATTGAAATTCTTAAAAAAATAATAAATATTGTTTATTATCAATTTTCTAAGAAAATATAATATTTTAATAAATTTATTAAAAAATCACGTTGATGTGTTTTACCCTGGAAAAATAACGGAAGTATCGAACAACAATAAAAAAATACGTATCCGTTAATCCGTATGTAATCGAATTTTAGCGTGACATTAATAATATAATGTCGTATAGTCGTATTTATCATTTGTCACTTCGTACAAATGACAAGCAGCAATGACAAGCATGACAAGACGGAACTTCAAAAAACAACAACAAAAACAAACGCAAATTTTAAATTATTTACACACTAATCTCAAGTTTGTATAAATATTGAAGATTCTTATCATAAAGAAAATTTGAGGGGATTTTATTAGGTCTAGAAACGGATTTATTAAATGATTCTCAGGAATAGAAATTTGTTTGCTCATATTTTTTTAGTTGTTAATTTTTTCTTGATTGATTGTTTGATATTATTTGAGCTTGAAAAAATATGGCCTAGGTTTTGTTTTTTCTAAGTTTTGTTTATGCATATTTAATTCTTAGAGAATATTTAACGTAATTTGTATTAATGTTTATTAAGTGTTTAATATATAAAGTTTATAATTTAATTTAACTAATTTTTAATTATGCCATTGTAATGAATGAATGATGTATATACGAGTATTATTTCAACAATTTAACAATACACAAAAAATGTTGATCACTGACTAAATGGAACGGCAGAAAAGGAAAGCAATTTTTATTTGCAAAAAAATTGCTTATTTAAAAATAGAGTTAAATTTTTATCATTACACAAAAAAAAGCATAATGGTTTTTCATTAATTTTTAATTTGTATATTTAATTCAAGGAATTTACTCACAAATTACGGCAAACTCAAGCTGTTAAATTTTAAAAAAATACTATTTGTAAAAAAATTTCCGAGTAAATTGTTTCATTTATGTATATTTTATGTATGTAAGCAAATGATAGCCGACGAATAAAATAAAAAAAAATTGATTTTGTTAAGAAATATTTTAGATTAAATGAGAACAACTAATCGGAAAACCCCAAACAACGTACCTATAATGAGAATGAACGATAGAAAAATACAACAAAACTACTGTTCATCAGTGATTAATTTAAATTAATGCAAAACCATCTGCTGTTTGACTTTTCTAACTGAATACAGGTAACGCCGGTATAGCACAGTCTATCAGAACACCGGTTGGTTGGATCCAACACGATTCTAGAATTAGAAACGACACCCTCATATGGATCGTTTCGCTGTAAAACGGTTTGAAAATTAGGTTCAACTTTCATACGTTCGGTTCGGATATTGGGAAAAATATACATACAGCGCAGGTTTTTGCGCTCAAACACGGTGTGAGAATTAGATAAATTCTAAAGATCCGCACAAATAACCCATCTTATTAACTTAATTATTATAAAAAATGTCTAATAAGTAGTAATGCGTAATATTTTTGATAAAATTTACACTAAAACTATAATTCTTTTGCTTTTTCTACACAAGAGAGTTCGGTTTTTCAAAGCTAGTTTCTCTTTTTTGCACTGGTTAGTACTTTATTCAGCGCACATTTATTCCAAATGTTGCCCCTACCGAGTTATACGGGGGTCACCTGTATTATTTTTTAAGTCATACGTGTTAATTCGTTGATTTCAGATCACAGCAGAATATTATAAATTCATATGGAAAAAATTATTATAAATACAAAGATTCTTCTTCTTCTTCTCTTTTTTTCACATAAACTTACCCTGAGCATTGCTCAGCAACGCAAAACCAAGACACGCCAGCGCAGCTACAGCCAACACATTGCACGCTTTAGAAGCCATCAGTTGTCGGTTTTGTTGTTGCTTTTCTTAATACTTGAGGCGTATATAATTCTGATTTTTGTTTTTATTCCAGAATTATCAAGATTGTTAAAGGGAAAATTATTTTTTTCACCATTAATCGATACAATCTTATGAGGTTATCAAATATTTTGTCTTATTTTGTTTTATTAATTTTTACTTTGCTTTATTTGAATGATTTTTTTGCTTTTGTTCTGTTGTCTGTTCTTCACGCGTTTAAGCTTTAGATTCAACTGAGTTAGTTGCTAAGATTGCGTGCAAATTTTTAAACTAATCCGAATTTCGAAATGGGCACAATTTTTTCGAAATATTTATAGAAGCTTTGTTCCAGCAATGTTCGAAAGTTTTATAAGGAACTTGCTGGCTTTTTCCTCTTCTCGATTGAAAAAGCTTTCAACGAAAAACTTAAGAAAAGAACTCGTTAAATTTCAATTTTTTTAAAGGAAATTCTTCAAGAATAATTCCCTAAAAAGGAGAAAACTGGAGCTACTCAGAAAGGTTTAAACTTGATATTCTTTACTCGGAAAGCTTAACGAGCACTGAAAAACAACTCCTTGGTCATTTTATATCCGAATATTTTATTAATTTTTAACTTAGCAAAATACACTTTTTTGCATCCTTAATAAATACGTAATAGCTTCATTTTAGCGGCTGCAAAGTTAGAATTGATGCTTTTTAACACACATAGCAGAAACAATTTTGATTTTATATAACTCATTCATCCATCCGGTTTCAGAGGTTCATTTCACAAAAGCTTACGAAATTACTGTGTCTAGCATTCGCCAATTATTGAAAGGTTATATTATTATGCTAACCCGCGCCATTGCATTCGTTCCACTTATATTGTAAGTTGTTCGCATTTGTTTCACAACAATTTCACAATTAAACCTGTAGAATATAAACCAAATAAAATTCAACACAAAGCTATACAAAAAGTCATCATTTAATCTCAAGTTGGTCGTTTACATTTTAATCATTTTTTAAAAGGATTGAAAAAGGCCATATTCTTTTTATTGCAAAAATGTTTATATCTTATTAAATGCCGCAATATCGACTGATTGGACAAAGTCTTCAAATTCTTGAATCTTTTCAGTCAACAAATCAATAGAAACTTTATCATCTTCAATAACGCACATAATCTGCAACTTGTTGATACCATAACCCACGGGAACCAATTTAGAAGCGCCCCACAAAAGACCATCCATCTGAACTGTACGAACGGCCTTTTCCAATTCCTTCATGTCGGTTTCATCATCCCACGGCTTCACGTCTAACAGAACCGAAGACTTCGCAATAAGAGCAGGTTTCGTGGATTTTTTTGCGGAGTAAGCAGCAACACGTTCTTCGCGTATACGAGCCGCTTCTGCATCTTCCTCCTCATCTGAGCCGAATAGGTCAACATCATCGTCATCCGCGGCACCATCGGCCACTGTAGGCTTGGCACCGGCAGCCTGAGGCAGTGGGGCTCCACCCCAGGTCGCCTTCTCGACGGCGTCGAACGATGCGATATGACGATACCAGCGTTGAATATGTGAATATTTATCCCCGGGAGCGGAACTTCCAAAGGCTTGGAAAACTGAAATATCCGCCTTGCTGGGCGTATAACTGTAAAGAAAAAATTATTTTATTGCGATAATGAAAATGGTAAACGTGTCGGTGTCAAACTGCATAACCTCACATTCTCACTGCTATATCTTAACTCACCCGCTCATGTAACTGTTGTCGGCCAAGAAGATATTTAATTCTTCCAGTCCCTTTGGAGTCTTCACATCACCTAAAACCATTTTTGTTGCAAGTTTCCTTTTCCAAAATCAACAATTAACAGAAGTTCGACGCTGCCACGAAACGTGCTAAAGCCTTGACAAATTTGACAAACGGAAAGGACGACTGAAATTAAATCTAAAGTGATGCCAAATTCGAAAACTGATTTGTTTACCAGGGTGTTAAATTCAAAACAATTGGTTCACTCCGCATCATAAAGTATTGAGCTAAGAGTAATAATGTCTTCGACAAATAAAGTCCGTCAGACTTCGACTTCAACGTCAACGTATTGCTATGTCCGAATGAACTTCGACTTCATTGAATTCACTACTAAAATGTAAACAAACTACTGTCAAATAAGCTGACGCAATCGAAAATTAAAATTTCAGCAACTTTCGACTTCGACTTTGGTGGATGCTTTGCTTATGGGCCGATGCTCGTCGATGCAAAGTCGAAGTCTAACGGACTTTATGGACCGAAGCCATAATAGTTGGATGGAAAAAAAGCGTAAATAATATTTGTGCTTTTAAAAAAGGGTATATTATGCTGTTTAAAATGGTGGCCACTACTTCCACGATCATGCTAAGTAACTGCTCCCAGAAAAACATGCATTCAGAACGGTTTCTAATACATTTGTATCTTGGAATGCCCATACAACTTCGAGAATAAAAAATTTCTCGATATTTAAATAAAAATAAATTTTCCTATTTCATGGTTAGTATATAATGTACTTCTCTTATAAAATATATGTTCACAATTGAACTGTGTAAGCTCAGACCATATATTGATGTTTATTATTGATAAGTATTTCTAATAAATTCAAGTCAGGTATTGTGTTTTTGCATTCAGCATTATTTAATTATCACATACAGGATTATTTTAACATTAGTTTATTTATGGGAAAAGTAGTTTTTTATTCTAGATTTGAAGTACAATGAACATCACAGGGCAATGTACTTCATACAACAATGCACAGTACTCATCAACAATGAAGTATCCTCAATGAGAAATTATTGTAATCAGGAAGGGGAGGGGGAAGTCATAAAAATGTTTGCTTTTATATCTTTTTCTATGAACACATATTTTTTTCTTATGTTGGTCTAGTGGTCTGTCAACAAGATCAGTCAAAGTGTCAGTTTGATATTTACTTGTAAAATTTTGAAGTACCCTTTTCTAATACTCTATTTCTTAAATGGGACGTTTTTCAAGTGATACAAGTTTATGAACTGAGTTCATGCAACTGTGGTGCGAATTTTTTTATTCGCTGTTTTTTAACGAATAGAAAATCTTTAAAACGAGTGAATTGCGCACACAAGGTAACGAGTTAATGAAAAATGTTTTCATTCTTCAAGTCGTGAAACGGATTGGCAGAAGTGAAAAAAAATTTCGTGAACGTAAATTGCATCCACGTTGCGGAGAACTTTTAAAATAATGTAATAATTGTATAAAATATCATATAGAAAAAAATAAATAGACGCAATAAAGAGTACGGTTTCGAGAAAAAGTGTTGCAATAGGAAAGTTGTGAAAAATTTTTGCTGGCTTTTTTTTCTCCTTTGGTGTCTACTTTTGATATCGTTTTTTGCTGCTGCGCTTTGGCATTTAATGGCAAAAAAGTGAAAGAAACATAAATTCCTAATTTAAAAATATTTCACAAAAGACCATATACACAAAATAAATCTACACGAACAAGTAGAAAAAAACCAAGTCCTTTGGCTTTGTGACGACAAATCAGCATAATCATAAGCAAGGAAAATGCTACGAAGCCTCCTCGTTCATATCCATTCAAAGATTTTAGTGTCGTACTTGTGCGCATTCATTTGCTTGTGTGCATGTGTGCCTGTGGTAGCCGCAGCAGAGGTGGTCGCCGCAGCAGAGGTGCCCCCCTGGACAGCAGCACCACTGCTACGGCTTTTACCTTCAATTCTGCTGCTGCTACGCGGCTTGGTTTATAAGAATTTTTTTTAGAGTAACATGAAGGCTTTTAGCAGCAAATTAAATTTTGGTAATGTGGCTGCAGTTAATTGCAATTTTATTGGTTTCGCTGCTTAAATTTTGCTATTAGCGCTTTCAATTTTATTGGAAATGGAATATAATGATTTTTCCTGCGTTCCGTTTTCTTTGGTGGAGAGGCAGGCAGGGATCAACTGTTCATGGTTTCTTTGTATGTATGCATATGTCACTTGTACTGTACTCTTTCGTGGAGGACTTCATTTCGAAGATAAACTAGTTGGAATGGAAGTGGTTCTGAAGTAAAGAGATGTCTGTTAAGTCTTTAAGTGAGAGCATTTTCAAAGAATTTTGCAAGTTATCAATAAAATACTTTACTCTATTGCTTTGAAGTAATCAGTAAATGAGTTTTTAAACAGCTTGTAAAAGTCAAAAGGTGCTGTTGCTGTTGTTGTTTTTATATCGCACCATATAAAAGACAACTTTTCAGTCTTCTTATCAGTAAATGCGAAAATGTGTTCGGCTGAATTGAAATTAAACAGACGGTGGTGACGCTTCAAAACAAACGACTTTTGTGAAACCAGAATAGAATCAATGATTGGAGTATACTAAATGAATATACGCTCAGTACAGTGCCTGTGCCTGAAGACTTTCAACTGGTAATAAGTAAAAATTCTCCACAGAAGGAACGAAAAGTATGGCAGACCTTTCGGGCCAAATACACGACATTTATTTTATCATCATCATGTCGAAAGGTTTCAGCAAATCCTCCTTTCTGTTGTCATCCAAATTTCGTTCTTACCAAAAAACATTCTCGGTTTTTCGTTGGACTTTTTTGTGGCGAATCGTTGTTTAGTCTGTTTCGCGTATGTTCGTTTCCTGTACTTTTCGCATTTTATGACGAACGAACATTTCCTGCCCGACAACAACTACAACAACATTCAACACATAGCTACTACAATTGAAAATGCACCGCACTCCGCCCACCCGAACCTTGCTCCCTTAAAAAAGAAACACGGCCCATCAGCCTCCCAAGGACCAGTTAACGAATTTACAAGGCAGGCAGGCGCAACAAGACGAAATGTCAATTGGAATGAGAATGAGATAAAAGCACGGAACCAAAGAGAAATTGAAAATAAGGATAACACACTACATACATATACAGATGTATACTTCGTTGTTGTTGTTGTTGTGGTTGGGTTTTAGGTACGACTAACAACCACAAGACGACGACCAACAACAACTTGCCAATTAGTGGCCGCATTTAATTCGTTACTCTCGTTGCTGTGTACTCGCCATTTATGTAGTCGTTGTAGTTATGCTTGTTGTTCTTGTTGCTGCAATTATCAGAAACTTCTCTGAATGAAAATTTTCTTCTGTACTTTCGACGGAAGTCGCTGCTGGGTGGTTACCTATGTCCCGCTCTCCGCTCCTTAGTTCTCAAAAAATGCTCCTGTGACATTTTTAAAGTTGCTTTCTTCTGCTCTAGTATTTAATGTTATGTGCTTAATTTTGGTTATTAACATACTTCATTATTTTGTCCTCTTTTTGCTCTCTTCTTTTATCTTTTTCTTTCTTTCCTCGGTGCATTTGCCTTAGGTCAATTGGCCTTCTGTTCGCCGTTCTTTTCGCCGGTTATGTTCTTATCACTTTTCCATCAAAGCCAGTTGACACGCTCATACTGCTTCAGCTGGTTTTCACCAAGTTACTTAACACTTGCACAGTGAAATCCATGTCCATTTCGCATCATCCGCTTCTTGAAAATCAAGAGAGTAACTCTTCATTTTATCTGCGTTTTCGTTCTGGAGATAATGTTCAAATGGCCACCTCATGCAGCGAAGTCTCTGAAAGTGTGGGTCCTTTCGAAGAGTGTGTGAAATTCTTCAACGTTTCTCCTTCGTCTTAGCATTCTTTGAGATTTTAGTGGTGTTGTGTATACCGAATAAGCACATTCAGTATGCGAAATGACCCTTTCTTTTATGTTTTCATTTTACATTTTCTACACATTCAAAAAAAAGATGTCTATGACCTCAACAATCTCTGGATTTCCATCGCCGATTTGCCAGCCTCTATAGTCACCTCAACTCGTCGACTTGAACGCTCTTCATTCTTCTTCAAAGTCATTTCAATGGATCGACTTTAAGGCTCGTGATATAGAACGGATATGCGTCCATATGTCAACCCTTCTTTCGCTGATCTGCTAATACAATAACATTAATTTTGTTGATAATTTCCTCCAAACTCATCACAATTAATCGCTCTACATGCAGAACTTTTAAAATTTAGCAGCACTTACATATATGTAAAGGATTTTTCCATAGGGACGGGTCGGTGTTGATAGTCCTTGGCGGTCATGTTGTTTTGGCGGCGGCTGTCAAATCTGTGCAGCAGCATGTCCAAATGATAAAGATGTTGACCACAACTGTCAACATCGACCCATTCCTATTGGAAAACTCTTCACAGTGTCTTTCAACGAGTGGTGTCATTTTGAATTAACAGAAAAGTAACAAAATTGTTGTGAAAAGTGGTAATATTTTTATGTTAATGCAAGACCTACAATACAATATCTGCCAAATGTCCGCCTCGGTGCCTCTTATAAATGTGCATTCTTTTGAATGCAAGTTTTTTGCTGTATTTGCCGTATGTACGACTGTATGTATTATTCCTTTCTCATTCCTTTGATATTTTGGGTTTTTTTTGTATCATCTTAGTTGGGGCCATGAACCCATATTCATTAAGGTTTAGGTGTTTGAGTTCTGAAATCTGTAAACCTTTTATAGATTTATTTCTTCTTTCTGGCCTTTTATTTATTTCTAAATTCAAGTTTTATTTATTTACTTAAATTAAACTTAATGGAAATGCTATTTATTATAATGATTTAAATAAACCACGAACGAGTCTTGCTCTGCTCTTGCACGATTCGTGCAGAAGAGTTTGAAAGGGCGGTGACTTTAAAAAATCGAAGTCCAAAGAGGTTAATTTTATTAAGACCAACGCAACGCAACGCAATACAACAAAAATTAAATGTGATCCTGTGAGGGCTGTTGCTGTTACTGTTGTTGTTGTGCACTCTATTTTTGAGTTCTCATTAATCGTTATGAGTCCGAGAACTAATACATATGTATGTGTGTATGGATGTGTCTACAGTATACATACATCCATTCCACAATTGTTGTTTGTGTCCTTAACTCGATTGAAAATCACTGAAGCAAATGCTCTTATTTTTCTTAGAGCAATTTTGCAATTTCATCCTACAACTAAACTACTCTTTGTGTTTCTCTGCTATTTATTTCTTTTCTTCTCGGGGCGGTGCGCGTCTCTCTCTCTATATCTTCTCTCGCCTTGTGCTGCAATAAATTAGGATAAAACATCAGCAAAGGGTTCCGCTTAAAGGGAGAGGGCACTATGTAATGTACATATGTATGTATGTAGGTGACTTTATATCGGATTGGGGAAAAAGTATTCGGCGTTTTTTTAGTAAAAAGATACAAAATTTTTTTGTATGTAACAAACATTTATTAATCCAAATATTGTCAATTTTTTGCAACTACCTTCTGCCATTTTTCGGGTATAATCATTATTCCTTTCTTTTAGAATAACGGGGCTTAATGAAACCCTGTACTTTTTTGGTCATTATTGCACTCAGTTCATGAGGCACCCAAACATCGAGCTTCTTTGTGAAACCAACTTTATGCAAATGGTTTAAAACTGTTTTGTGGTCGATCTTCAGCTCCTTTGCCATGTAGTGACTGCTCGACTGGCGATCTTCTTTAACCTTAGCCATAATTTTATCGACTTTTTCGGTGATAGGTCGACCAGGTCGAGGTCGCATCTTTCACTTCAAAATTTAGAAGGAAAGAACGAAAGCGAGCGAACCATTTCCTGGCAGTTGATTGGGATACAGTACGTTCGCCATAAATATCACAAATCTTTTTACATGCCTGTGCAGCATTCTTTTATTTGTCGTAGTAAAATTGTAAAATATAGCGTATTTTTTCAGAAATTTCATTTATCTTTGCTTCGGAATAACTTTTAACACGTCGCACAAATCTCAATAAATTTCAGAAAACATCAGCCGATGTCGTCACCTGTTAAGAAAAAAAAAAGTTGCCAGATGCAACTAACCGTTTCAAAGTTATGACACTTTATAGTGAAGCGATGAGAAAAACGCCGAGTACTTTTTCCCCAACCCAATATGTATATATGTAGTACACTTGTGTATGGAAATAGTCAGTCAAAGTAACGGAAATAGTACTAATGTAACGTGATTGTGAGACACTGCTTCCTTTTCTAACAACAAAAACAACAAGAACAACAGCAACAGTGCGACAGTGGTAGCAGCAGCAGCACTTAACAGTAGAAGCGTTTAGTGTTGACAAGCTTTCAGTAACATGCTTACATAGTCTTGACAATAACCACGCAAAGTAGTACATCATTAGCAGAGACAGTAACAAAAATGGCGTAGTTACTATACAACTAAAAATATCAACTACAGCAACAACAACAACAACAAACTGATGATATTCAAATGAACTCTGTTCAAATTAAGTTAATGTATACAATATGTGTGTTTGTGGTGGGTGTGTGGGGGGTGGGTGTATGCCTGTGTGTGAGTTTATGGCCTTGTCTGTCTTCTCTAAAGTTACCCTACAATAAATACTCTTGAGGGAAGTATGAAGGATGAGGATCCCTTCCCGCGAAGGAATGAGGAATGATTTACTTTTACTTTGTTCATCCGTTTGTAACGCATTAACCACGGAGGCATGGTGGGTATAGAAAAGTATATATATATTCCGTATCAAAATCACCTCGATTGTGATTCGATTAAACCCTGCTTGTTTGTCTGTCTGTGCGTCTATCGTTGGAAATCACGTTTCCAAAAGCGAGCTTTTATTCTAGGCTTTAAAGGTTTCGGGTTCGAATGCTCACGACTTATAAATTTAATTCTAAAAAAGTAAAAAAAACACCAAAGTAATCCAATCCACCACGAGATCTGCAGACTCAATACTGAATCGCATGAAGATTTTAATTTCTTTCTTTGTAATGGATCGATAAAATTTGCAAAAGTTAAGGTCAGGCAGGCATTCGTCTCTAGCAAGACTCCAATCAGGGGCTTCTAGGCGAAAGGAGAGCAGAACAGAACAGAACAGAACCGAGCAGAACACGTTATTCAAGTTGATCACCAACGATCGAGTTGATCACAACTCACAGCCAAAGAAAAGGTTATTTGATTCGCGGACGATTTTGGACGATTTGTCATCAACAAATTTGGTGGACTACTATTTTTTTTTGTTTTTGTTGCTACGTTGATCGAAACGAACATATCATACAAACGATGCTCTTTCGTTAAACTTCTCGTGCTCGCTCTCTATTATTTTCTTATAAAATCATGTAAATATTATTGGATAACTTTTTGGTTAACTCTTTGTAGTTGGTTTCTCAGTAGTCGGTTGCGAAATTTCTTGCAGCGCCCTAACCTCACTTTAGATATTAATTTAACCTGATTGATTATTAACTTTGTTAACCATCTCATTGTTTTTATAAGTTATAGAAGAAGAACGCTTGGAAGAACTCTTTCCTTTTTTTTTTAATAAAGTTATAAATACATTCATTAAGAAGCACTTTTTGTTTAGAACAAAAATAAAAAACAACACAAATTCTATGGACAAACAGCAACAACAACCAACAACAACAGCAACAGCTTTGAGAAACTGTTAACGAGAGGAAAAATATTATTTTTAAAACATAATCCAAAAGACTGCATTCTTTCGAACAAACTGCCGCAATGAAAAGAAAACAAATATACGAAAGAAAAAAAATAATTTTAGCAAAAATATTTGTGCTATTTTTGTGTAGTTTGGTAGTTTATTTGTTGCTATGTATTTCTGCATTATTTGGATTAATGCATATACAATAATTGTCTTTCTTACTAGATGTTGTTGCTTATTATTTTTATTATTATTAGTATTGTGTTTATTTATTTGTTGAACAAAACATTTTGAGATTTTATGATTATATGTGTCGTCAATAAAAGTTCACCCACGTCATTACAACACATAATATATATGAATATATAAAATATAGTATAAAACCTTGTACGCGTTATCAGTGGCGTTGTTAGCTTTTGATTATGGCGGGGGTCATCATTCATAATTGTAACACAACAATTTGTAGAAGATAAGCAATGCCCAATAAGTGCGTTCTTTAGAATATTGAAAAATACTTTTTTTATAAACAATAAATTGTTTTGTTTAATATACGACATTAATATTAGATAAACTTTATAGCATAGTTTTTGTGGCAATAGGCTTAAAGAAACAGAAATTTACAAAAATTTGGTTTTTTATTTTACATTCTGTAAAACGAAAATCTGGGTTATTTAAATTTGTTTGTTAAAATTTTTAATAAAATACAAGAAATCACTTGCTTTTCCCCTTAATTTCTTGCCTTTTTGTTATGAAACGTACATATGGTAATAATAACAGTTTGAAAAATTTAAATTTTTTTTAATACAAATGTCTAGTTTTTCTGTATTCTATTCAATTCTCCTTTTTTGTGAGGAGAGGGGGGGGGGGGGGGGGAGAGTTCAAACTCGTGAATCGCCTCCCCTAAATATCCACGCCATTGTAGGTTACGATATTTTCATTCATTTTTTGCATTTGTTTTTTCTTTTTTAATTTTCTGTTTGTGGAATTGATTTTTTATATTGTAAATATTTCAAATAAATATTAAATAATAAAATTTCAAAATATTTATAATATTTAAGTTTTAAAAAAACTTTGTATGAGTAAGTATTAAG
Source organism: Conops quadrifasciatus (assembly GCA_949752815.1). Classification (NCBI taxonomy): domain Eukaryota; kingdom Metazoa; phylum Arthropoda; class Insecta; order Diptera; family Conopidae; genus Conops; species Conops quadrifasciatus. The sequence continues at coordinate 36,538,962 of OX457077.1, read as the reverse complement.
AATTTTTTCAAGGTTTTTTATTCTTAATTAATAGCATTTTTCTAACATAACAAAATTGATAACATAACATAAACAAATTGATTGATTATCAATTTGATATATTTTCCCGAAACCTATTCTTTGGAGTATTTTCTTTAAATTTGAAGTTGGGCGGAAATATAGCAAAAGCGGTTCGATTCGAAAAAGGATACGATATTTAAGTTAGGCAAACGTTTGATTCTCAACATCGCTTTTCTCATTGTATAAGTAATTTTTTTGAAAACGCCTAGAAACGGTCTTCCTTCTAAAAGGAATTTTGATTCCTTCTAACGATTTTTTTATTTTTTGTCGGCTCGTTGACAACCGACATGTCCACACCTCTGATCGTAACTTGTGTGAAACACCCTGTATAATAGAAATAACGACGGATTTCAGGCGTCGCTAAAGGCTATAACAAAATTTTAGAAAAGAGACAACGCAGAGATTCCTATTGCGGTAACCTTTTCCGTGCCGACCGCATCCAAGAAGAACGCTTGTGCTATGCCAACAATTTCGGAATTCCGATCATCCGTTTAGCGGGCTCACTCCTTCTCACTCCTTAAAAAAGGAGAGAAAATTAGAAAAAACCTCTGTCTATTTTTTTCCACTGTTTTGAAAAATAAGTTTCTTCAAAATATTTGAAATTACACTGACATTTCGTTAGCAGATATTTTTACACTACGAAATTGAAAACGAGAAAAAACAACGCAACTTTTTTTTTATAGCATTGGATAAAAAAAATTTCGCTAATTTTTTTTCATTTCTAATTTTACAGCATCATTGTTAACGAAGAAGAAACGCTGAAATAATTCGAAACTGCAACAGCAACAACAACAAAAACCCGAAATAGAAACAGCAGCAGAAAGAGTAGCAACATTAAAAGCAGCAGCAGTAGCAGCAGCAACAGCACCGACAAGTGGCGACAGAGAAGTTTCAAAGAATGCTGAATGCAGAGCGACGACATTTAACAGCATAAACAACAAAAACAACAAGTAATTTTTGTGATGGTCGTTGTTGTCGCCGCCGCCGCCATCGTTTACAAATAATACAAAAAAAAAAAAAAAAACAACCTAAACAAACAAACAACCATAGAGCCAGCTCAGCTCAGCAGTAGAGCAACAAACAAGCCGCAACAGTCCAAATATTGCTCTACTGCCATCCACGGTGTTGTCTCACGCTTGATTCTGAGTGTCTGTGCACGAAAATGGTAATATATTTAAAATAGGTTTTGGTTTGGTGTGCAGCACATTTCGGGCCAACGCTAGAAACTTAATACTCTGCAAAGAGAGGTACGACGAGCGGGACGGCGAGGCAGTTACGATTGTGGTCGTTGTCGTCATCGTCAGCGTCAGCGTCATTGTCATTGTGTTGAGCGGACAAAGAAAAAGCCGTGTACAAAAACAACAAGCTTTCAACAATTTGTGCTGATTTATTTGGATTAAATCGTACACATTGTGGCGTTGTGCGAGCTACTTGCTAGCGCGGTGAGTTATCCGTCATTAACCAGCGTCACTGTTACTGTTGGCCTAACCGTTGGCGCCAAGTCGTCAGGCAATCGGCCATCACTGAAACAGCCTGAGAGCTCCTTAACGCTTGCGGAACGAGTTTAATGTAAGAATTATAAAAATTAACAAACTTGTTTAGCAGAATATATAAAAAACGACACACACACACACACACACATACAGATTTATTTACCAATAAAAATAGATAACAGCAACAACAATAACAGCAACAACAGAATAAGTAGCAGCACGCAAATTAAACATTTGCGTACCATCAGCTTCGATATTAGCTTAATCGAAGAAAAAAAAAAACAACAACAACAGAACAAAATCAAAACACAATAATAACAACAACAACAACACAATAACATTAAATTGTATCGAAATTGATTTTGGTTTCTTAAATTTTTTTCGTCTCTTCTTTTCTTTTATACTCAACAACAACAACATTTTTAAAAAATCCAACCAAATAAAGAGAGCAAGTGACGGAGAGAGAGAGAGAGAAAAAAAGAGAGTGTATTACGTATTTTGTGGCTAACAAATAACACGATCAGCAGCAGCGTTTTACAGCATCAGCAACAGAAACAGCAGCATCAGCAGCAGCACCAACAACAACCAAGAGCAAACGCGAAAAGAATAATAATAACAACAACAACAACAACAGAAAACAATAGCGACAACAAAGAAAAAACTAATTTAAACAAAATGAAGCGACGTAACGCCGATTGTGGCAAATTACGGCGACCGATAAAGCGTAACAAAATTACGGAAGGCATGTACGGCAGGTGAGTCCGTTTGACAACATGCACACAACTTAGAATCATAAAAAAATAGGCAGTTTTTACCACCATTTTTTTATCAACACAATGACTAAGACTTCTTTGGGAACGGATGTAGTGTGATGTAGAGAACTAGCCCGTAAAAGTAGCTCTTTCCTTTGAGCTACACCGATTATCCCGAGTTTCTTCTCTTCGCCCCAGCTTATGCCAACGAATCAACCATTCGATCGGTTTCGAAAACTCGAATGATTCGTTGATGACATCTTAAGTTGTTTGTGAACAGCTTGATCAGTGAAAAAATGCCATCCAAAATGTCATTACTTATAATCGAAAAATCAACAAACAAACTGTGTCTGTTGATACCTATATTTTTATCAATAGTTACCTTCTTTTAAACATTTTACAAAAAGCTATCTAAGAGTATAGAGAGAAAGAAAGACTGTTAGCTGGTTAATTAATCTTCATTAATTCGAAAGTTTTAAAGTTTCAGCCTGCAAAGAGAAAGTGTTAAGATTATACAATTGTTGCCGAGTTTAAGTATTTTTTGGAAGGTATCAAGCCGAATTGTATGATAAATATAATTTTCCCATTTACTTAAAGCCTGAAATTAAAAGCGCTAACTCTAAAAACAATCTAATCTTAACGGACGTTTAACGCTTCAACGTTGATTTGACGTTGGTTTGCGTGGTTTTACAATTGTCTTCATTTGAATGTTTAGCCTTCTTTTTTATCACCCCGATTAGTTTAAAAGAAACTCGCGAGTCTCTCCACTTAGTTAATGATCTGTAAAATACAATAGCTTAATAAATTTTCAAATGTTTAAACGCTAGAAAGTGCTTATGTTTATTTTCGCCACAATAGTTAGTGCCTTTTAATCATTATTTTCGATTTCTTTACGTACAAAAAAACCCCAAACGAAAATAAATGCTTTTAAAACACAATTTATGAAAACCTTTAAGTAAAGTAATGTTGTTTTTTTTTTTTAAATACGCAAATAACGCCGAATCCTCAAACAATACAAATTTAATAAAGGGCAAGATAACTTGATTTTGTAAGACTAGTAGAGTCGATTTGAAATCAAGGGAGACAGAGAGAACAAGCTTGAATTTCTGGTTCGTTTGATAGACATATTAATAATAAAAAATATTGCTTTCAGCAAAACAAGTCGATAAAGTTTATGAAAAAGATAAGTGTCGTTATTAGAAATTATTCCATAGCGTCGATAAATACAATCGAAATACAAATGCTTTTCAATGATCATTAACTATGTAAGCCTTGTTTAGACTTAACAAGTCTATTGACATTTATTAATCGTTGGAAGATTATTTCTTTAGAAAGCGGTTTAACAAAATTATCATATTATAAGTTAAGCGTATCGTTATTTATCAAAGTATTTGTATTTGCATCCTTTTCTCCATCGAAGTTATTTCACAATAGACTATTCAATACAGACTAATGCCAGTTCACCAAAGTTCTGCCTTAATATATTGTATGTACATACTTATTATCTTATCTTTTATTATATTCGTTTGTTAATATCTCTAACAGAATAGGAGTTATTTGGCAGTATACAAGTTGTCTAATATTATAAAAGTTATCTCACATTTTATACATAGGTCCTGTGAAAAAGAATACAAGTTCTCCAAACTGACACCATAGATTTTTTTAACAATAAAGAAGTCCTTTTAAAGGTTTATAATATATGCAGGTCCTCTGACCATGCAGTAGTTCTTCCAATGGTATACTCGCGTACTTTTTCTTTCAGTACACAAGTTATCTAACAGTCTAAAAGTTAGATAACCATTAGACAAATTCTCCGTCATTGTAGAATATATAGTCTATCCTTTAGTATAGTCCCTGACTAACCAATACAACAACAAAAACAACCCACTCGTTTATTTGTAATTTTTTTTTTTTGTTTCATTTTAGCACAACTGTTTTGTACATGAAATTTCTGGTACTTTGGGCCATTGTGATAACAGCCGATTTTATGTTCATGTTTCGGTTTGAATTTTTATGGCCTTTTTGGCTTCTTCTAAGATCGGTACATGACTCTTTTAAATATAAGGGACTGGTAAGTACAATTAAGTTACTATAAAAAAAAAACAAAAAAAAAATTTAAAAAAAAAATCTTAAAAAAAATTAAATAATTTTTTATAAGCATTTTACAAAAATTAAATAATTTTATAAAATAATTTTTATACATTGAAATGCATTTATACATTTTTAACTTAAAAAAAAAAAAATTAAAAAGTAAAAAAAATTTTAACTTTTTTAAAATTTAAAAAAAAAATTAAAAATAATAATTAAATAATTTTTTATAAGCATTTTACAAAATTAAATAATTTTATAAAATAATTTTTATACATTGAAATGCATTTATACATTTTTAACTTAAAAAAAAAAAATTAAAAAGTAAAAAAAATTTTTAACTTTTTTAAAATTTAAAAAAACAAATTTAAAAAAAATGTTCACAATATTTTTTCAAAATTAATAATTAATTATAAAAAATTATAAATAATGAATTAATAATTTTCCCGCCTTTCTGTTTTTCAGGCCTTTTCTGTGTTGTTTGTGTGTATTGCAATTACATCGGATTTGGTGTGCTTGTTCTTCATACCAGTCCATTGGCTTCTATTCGCTGCAAGTACATACGTTTGGGTGCAATACGTATGGCATACAGGTACAATGGTCAATCATGCATGTCGGCCTTTGCAGTGATTATTATTTAATTTGTGTTTATTTTCTATTTTCATTATACGTACGTCATCGGCGATCAGATAAAGGCATTTGTTTGCCCACCATCATTTTGTGGATGCTGTTTGTTTACTTAGAAGCAGGCATCAGATGGAAGGATAGTCGGCATATGCCACATTTGGATCTCTGTCGACCTTTTGCAGCGCATTGGTAAACTATTTTTTGAGAAGTTTTGATTAATTTCAGCAAGCTTGATTTGATTACGTATGATTATTTATGTACGATGAAGTAATTGGAATGATCGTATTGATGTGTTAATAAATTTAGCAGCTCGCTAACTTTCATTCCGGTTTTATCACTCTTTCCGTTTAGCATCGGCTATCCTGTAGTAACGCTGGGCTTTGGTTTTAAAAGCTATGTCGGCTATCGCATGCGTCAGCGCAAACAACGAGAGGTAGCCAAAGAGAACGAATTTTATATGCAGTTGCTGCAGCAGGCCTTGCCGCAGGAGGAAACTGGCGACGAGGCACAATTGGTGGTAGCAAGTGGCACACTGGCGGCGCACAGCATACAAAGTGCCAGTTCTAGTAACAGTAGCAGCGTCGGCGTCAGCTGCAGCAGCAGCAGCAGCAGTGGCAGCAACCTTAGCAGCAGCGGCGCCAGCAATAGCAATAGCTATAACAACCACCATAGTAATAGCACAATGTCAGCCTCCTCCTCCGCTTCCGCCTCTTCCGGCATTGTCGCTGTTGCTACGACAACGTCAAATTCTCTTTTGAATGCGACAAGTCACAGCCAACATAACGGTATATTGGCAACACAAGCACAAAATCATCACCACCATCACCATCATCAGCATCATAGTCAACAACAGCAACAGCAACAGCAGCAGCAGCAGCAGCAACAACAACAGCAGCCGCAACAACAACATCATGAACATCATAATAACAATAATAATCATCAACAGAGTGCTTCGCATCTGTTTTCATCAGCAACACATTCAAGCTCTTTCGCTTCAACAAATGCCGCTTTTGCGACTTCCGCTTCCGCGTCGCCAACATCAACATCATCGGCGTCGGCGTCGGCGTCGGCGTCGGTGTCGACATCAACATCAACGCATAGCGACGATAAGCATTATGTGCAAATAAATGGTGGCGGTGTGGCCTCAGGAGCGGGTAATAGTAGTGGTAATGCTTCTTCCTTTTCATCATCTGCTTTATCAACATCCGCATCTGCATCAGCAGCAGCAGCAGCAGCAGCCAATCACCAGAATCAACAACACAATCATCAAATTAATCAGCATCATAGCAATGCTCATCCGCATCATCAGCATCCAAATAATAGCAATAGCAATAATAATCATCATCAAACGCATCATAACAATAACAACAACAACAACACTAGCAACAACAATAACCATTCAAGATATTCTCAGAATAATTGTAAGTTTAACGTTGTAACGCTTTCGCCTAGAATTTCAGGCCTTCCTTCCGTTTTGCGTTCACGCGGTTTGTGGCTGTGCGTGCCCTTCTCAGTTTTCGTACCTTCCTCAGAAAACTCATGCCTAAAACATCATTATCTTAATAAAGCAAGCCTTAAATTTATAAACATTTTATTAATATTATTTATTTTCTATCTTTCTAAACCACTTTTCTGTACTTCGGCAGCTTCTGCGAATGGTCACATCGGCGGCAGTCTCAAAAACAATCGCCGCAGCACTGAAAAAGATAAAGGCAAAGGTGGTTCCGGCAGCGGCGGTGGCGGTAACAGTAATTCGTCTGCTGTCGGTGAAAACAGCAAAAACCACTATAATAATTATCAGCAACTAAATTCTTCCGACGGCGGCGGCGGTGGACAGCAGCATAGCAATAATAACAACAACAACAACAATAACAAAGATAAAGATTTCGATGGCGGTACCACTTATCAGCAAATACATCAGCACAATCAGCAAAGTGCATCTCAAAGCGCAAGAGAAAAGCAAGGTTTGTTTTAGTGAAAATGAAATGAAAATTTCCAAAAAAAAGAGAACATTTTTAATAAAATTTAAACAAATTTTTTTCGACCGCTAAATTAGAAACCAGCAGAAAGAGCGGGCACTGAACATTGATTTTTCGTGTTTATTTTCTAACTTTTCAATACGTTTTACAGACGATCATCGTTCAGGCAGTGGCGGCGGCGGCGTCATTTCCTCTGCAAATAACTCCAAGAAATCATCACTAAATAGCTCGGCAGTTTTGTCAAACGGCAACATTGTAAATTACGACACCGAAGACGTGGCAGTGTTGGAACCGGTAGAGAAGACTAAAGGTTGATAGATTGTCCCCGACTTTTGCATTAAAAGACTTTGATTTTGATGCAATCTTGTTTTTATATCTTTCATTAGGCCGTCGAAATCGTTCCAAAAAGGATAATGCTTCCAAGGACAATCATAATCAACACCACTACAACAACAACAACACCACCACCAGCAACTCGCACAACAGTAGCAATCAGCATCATCATAACCATCAAATGAACAACTCCTCAGCAGTTAAGGAAAAAGAACAGGCAGCCAGTAATCATAATAGCCACAACAACAACAACAACAACAACGGTCTCAACCACCATAATCACAACAACAATTCCGATGCCTCTTCCGTCTCATCTTCGTCGTCGTCAACATCGTCTGCAGGCGCAACCATTTCAAATCTCGCCTCGCAAGTGGTCTCCAAAATTTGCGAATCTTGCCTCAAGCTCGAGGCCGATGTGAAGAAGCACCGAAACGAAATCAGTCACATGAAACAAATTGAGAACGAGCTGCGTCAGAAATTGGAATCGAATCTAACCACAAAGAGCTGTTTGCAGGCCAAACAGAAGGAGTGCGATGAATTGGAGAAACGCCTGCAGGAAATGAACGTCACGCGCCAACATGACATAGCGCAACTGCAGCAAACCGAACGCCGTCTGACCGAAGAACGTCGCCAGAAACAATCACTGGAATCGCAGCTGAACAACGAGAAGAAGGCTCGCAAACTGGCCGAGGAGAAGGCAGCACGTCCCGAATGCAGCGAACAATGTAAGCAGCGCAAGCAGCAGATGGACAGCGAAATCAAGCAGTTGCGGCGCGAGCTGAAGGCTACCGAGGAGTCGAAACAGTTGGCCGAGCAGCACGGACGCAAGTGGGAGCAAGAGGTAAAGGCGCAATAATATCAATTAAAGCTGTATTTTTTCACCAATGATCTAATCCGATTAGTGTGAGAAAAACAAGCTAGATCAAGTATAGTATCGGACAACAGATGTCGCTGAGAAAGTATGGTTTGGTAGCACATTTTGGGGTAGAATCAGCTGTTTTTCAATCATTAAAAGGCAAATGACAAATTGACTACAAACATACAACTGCAAAAATAAATACAAATACAAATTACACAGCAACAAATTAACAGTAACAAATGATGCCAAAGCTAATGTGCACAGCGCTATCTATGTGTAGTAATAATAAATGAAATTGTAGATCACAATTTTAAACGAAAGCTGCATGAGACCTCTCGAAGGTTTGTTGAAGACGTCTCGAAAGTTTCATGGGTTGTCTAAAGTGGTTCCACTGCTTTCAAATCATGCCATGACTTTCGCAAGCGCTGCTGAAAACATTACCACATATGATTCCGATAGTCACGGCTTGATTCGAAATCAAATGGAAGCACTGCTTCAACGCAAAAATGTTGCTATGTATGTATGTTCGTTTCGAATCATTCGAGACGTCTCATGCAGACCTCTATTTTGAACGTACAATATTTTTGAATCAATTGTTGTTTTTGCTTCACATACAAAATAGTTGATCTGATGAGATGATGAAACAAGTGAAAAAAATACGGTTAGTATTGAAATTTAAAATTTTCAAGGTACGCATGTTTGAGGCTGAGATACGCAATCGAGATGCGCAGCCGGGAACCGAGATGCTCATGAATGCTCTGGCCGCAATGCAGGACAAGAATTGCACACTGGAAAAGAACTTATCGGCAGAGACGAGAGTTAAGCTGGACTTATTCTCAGCTCTAGGTGACGCAAAGCGACAGTTGGAAATTGCAGAGAGTGAGTTTTCTTTTGTTGTTAATGCACACTCTTTGATGCATGCTCTGCTGTCTATCAAACAGGTCGTCGACGCGCTAAGGAGGAAGAGGTACTCGACCTCAAAGCAAAGATTGCTCAATTGCTCGCCGTTATGCCCACTGATTCACTCTGTCTGCCGCAATGCAGCTCCACCGGCGCCAGCTCCATGCTTCGGATGAATGATACACCGCCGCTGCAGGGTGGTGCCGGCGGTCCCGGTCCAGCTTCGCCCATGTTGAGCAGTTTAAATGCAGCTGCAGCTGCTGTTGCGGCCGCTGCCGTGGCCGCAGCCGCGGCTAGTCAACAACAGCAGCAACAACAAACGTCCACTCAAGGCGGTCATCCACTTAATGCACGAGTAACAAATGAATATGTTCAGCAGAAGCAACAACAACAAGCACCACCGGAATATGTAGTAGTGGCAGCAGCCGCTCAACAGCAGCAGCAGCAGCAGCAGCAACAACAACATCAACAGCAACAACATCAACAGCAGCAGCAGCAACATCAACAGCAACATCAAAAGCATCAACATCAACAACAACAGCAGCAAGTATGCGCCGGCATAGTGCCCGTCTCGGTGGCCACTTCGGTGCTGGTTTCGGTGCCGTGCGCCGGTGCTTCGAATTCAAACTCGAATCTCGATCCGAATGCCACGGTGTACACGCCCAAGGGCGGTCCCGGCGTTGTTGTTGGCGCCGGCCCCGGCCAGGGAGGCGCAGGCGGCGATGTCAATGCTTGACAAATTACTGGGAAGCATCCACTACGACGACAAATTTGAGATTATTATTTTTACAAAAGCAACAATAACATTTTTAGAGTTATAAAATTCTGCAGCAGCAGCAACAACCAGCAATGTTATAGACACCGCATCGCGGAGTGGCAAAGCGATTCAGCAGCCAAGTTTTTCAAATTATTAAATCTACATACAAACAACAATTATTAACATTATTAGCGATAATAATGGTACTATTTTGCGTATGATTAATTATTGATAGATGAAGAAAAAAAGCAGCAGCACAAATTTGCCAATCGAAGACAAAAAGAAAAAGAAAAAACAAGCAGAAACAAAAAACAATATCCAGACGGCGGTCCCGCCTGTAGAGCCAACAAATTTTATTATTTCCTAATTTAAATTTTAGAAAAAACTCTGAATTGAATTCCTAAATCATTCTATGAATTTTTATTTTATTATTTTTATTATTATCAATGCGTATTAATTGTTTTTGTTCTTTACGATTTATGGGCTTAGAATATGGAAAGTAGGTTTCTCCGGCGACGACCGCAACGGAATAATTTGCAATAGTTTTAACTGCATTATTACTGTTTTAAGTCTCGTTATTAACATACAATAGAAGTAATATTTTTTACGTGAAACGCTATTTAGTTGTAGAAAAGCTAATTTTTCCCGAACAAGAATCTCGTAACATTTTCGTTTGTATTTAAAAAAAAAGAAAAACAAAAACAGGATTTAATTTTAGTTTGAATTCTTTCAACAATGATATTATTTATTAGTTACTAAAGTAAAACGAAGAAGAAATTAAAACAAATTTACGGTTTATAAATCTTATGCAAGTTTAAGTATCCGATTTTTTGTCATTAACTAAAGTAATTAAAGGCTAAATCTAATCAGTTTAAAACTAAAACAAAAAGCAAAAAACGTGCAAAACAACTAAAATATTTTCAAAAAGCTGGATTTTTGTATGGTAAAATTAAACAGAACTCAGTAATTAAGTTTTTTTTTATTCTTTTGAAAATGAAGTTAATATTGTTAATAACTACTTTTTATTTTTATATTGTTTTGTATTTAAAATCCCGAAAAGGACTTAGAAAGTCATTTGCGTTCGTTTTCTCGTTTTTATTATTAAATATTAATTGTATTAATTCGTAATGTAAAATTTTTTTTATAATTCAATCATTCATTTCGCCATTCTTTAGTGGATATTCCTTTCATTCATTCATTCATTCATTCATTCATGAAACTACTCGAATGCGGTAGAAAACAAGCGGAGATATTTTATATAGAAATATAGTAATTTGTCAACCAAACAATTTTTTAAAACAAAAAACAACAAACACAAACAAACTGACATATTATGTATAAATATTTGTTGCATTGCTATAGAAAAATGTTTAAAAACAACAACTAACCATCATTTGTTCAGTTTATCAGCATATGTTTGTATGTATGTTGTATGGAGCAACTAGCAACAACAACAACAACAACAGAAACATAAAAGCTCAATTTGATGTTAATTACATACACAAACACACGCGCTCGCATTGATTTTGCTGAGCATTATTCAGTTAAAATTTTGTATAACTTTATTGTCTTCAGAATTATCCTGACCGGCTTTGTTGATGTTAATATAGACAGGCAACGAGAAGTGGAAGCAAAAAAAGGTATGAAGAGAGACGGAGTTTGATAACATACTGACACTGTGTTTAGTAGAAAGAATTACATCATTTCATTTGAGAAACATAATTTTCAGCAAACTTTAACAAATACGAGACAAAACAAACAAACAAAAAATCCACCGTCGAGAGCGGTTTTATTGAAATTAAACAATATTTAATTAATTTATAAACAAACAACAACAAATACAACAGCAAAAACAAGAGCAAATATTGTGAATGAAATACAATACAATAAAAAAGCATTACAAAGAAAAATACAATCGCTGATGATTTAAATACATCAAAACTGTTGCATTTTTATTTTATTACTAAAGCGGCCCATACACGACACAGATTTCTATGCAGATTGTGTATCTGTGCAGACTTCAGTGCTGTGTACGGTGGTGTTTGCGCAGATGTCGAAGCAAATATTAAAATTATTTTTATATTTTGTGCTCTGCGCAGAACGATCGGTGTGGTGTAGGGCAAATTTTCTCCGATTTGACTCAACCGACTGAAATTCGTTTTTGGGTCTGTGCAGATGACTGCGTGTGACGGACGGCCGATCTGCACAGACATATATATGTGTCGTGTATGGGCCGCTTAAAGAACGTCTGCATCTTTTGGGGGATTGCGGATTTAAAATTACAATCAATTTTAATTTTATTCTATAAATCAATATTCTCTCATTATGATGCTGATGATGATTATAAATGATTTCGGGCATAAGGTCATGATAGCGGGAGCATCGCAGGAACAGCTTTTTGCAAATCCAACTCTACCGAAATGATAAATGTTAATTTACACTCTTGCATCTTCTACTCATATTTCGAGATAAACGGTTTTGCTAAAATGCTCTGCAGACCAATGAGCTGGCATCTCTTACCACCTTTGTTTTGGATTGGAATTGTCCAAGCTGTCAAATTTTACACGTGTGCGATGTTGTCTATAATCCCAGGCGGCGAATGGAGTTCTTAATTAATAGAATTTATTGGAAACAAATAATTTGGTAATAAAATATAATTAATAGAATATAAATGAATTGCTTAAAAGAAGATTTATTATTCAGAAATGGCAATTGAAGTAAATAGACGTAAGAGAACACATGCCGATGCATCTAACGATGCGGCTGGCAAAGACGATGCCATACCAATACCTTGTAAAAAGGCTAAAAAAATGAAAAAGCCGAAGTTAGATGCAGCGCTGGAGACAGAGAAGAACCACAAGGGCTCCGAGGAGCCATCATCGAATGGTGATGATGTGCAACATGGAGAAAATTATCAGAAACAATTACGAGCAAATGACAATGGCTTAGCTGAAGAAGATCAGACTTGTGACGCTGCAACTGGAGAAGACGTCAAAGACTGTCATGAAGAAGAGCCGCAAATTAAATTCTCGAAAGATTTTAAGATGCTTAACTTTCGTGCCAAGCTGCGAGGATCAAATTTTATAACAGGTAAAGTGGTATGGTACCGTTCGTTACCTTATTTCTCATAAATAATTGCACCAACGCTTGCCCCTGAATAGAGTTGCGTCACTTTTTGCATCTGGCGCAGAAACGTCCCCACATCGTGTCCAAATATATTGAAAAACGTGGAAAGCCCTTAGAGTTAGTCGAGGCTTTGGAGCGTGTCGATAAATCGACTTTACTGCATATAGCGTATTTGTGTGAAGCACTGCATCTGGTTTTAATGGAAATATTAAGTAATCAAAACAAGCATTTGGAGTCAGCGGTACATGCGTGCCGTTATTTTCTAAAGACACACGCTGATGTTTTGGAACTTTTACTGAAATCGCAAAATCTGCAACATCGACGAATGGCTCTTAAGCTCATGACTGCTGCTGTGTGCATAGAGCCACAGCTGGGAAGGCAATTGCTATGCTCCTATGATATACTCTCAAATGTGCATTCGATAGAGAACTTCTTGTCTCACAACAAGCACGAGCTAAATACTGAGGAGACAGTGCGTCGATGCTTCATACATTTTGTACTTGCATATCTGGTCGATGGCAATACGTTGCTGATACGCAACATACTGGACAGAGGCACTTTAATCCGTGCATTGGCCTCTGGTATGTTTTACGATGATCATGTGACTGTCTGCGTCATATTGAATACACTGCGAAAGTATGTGTTGGAGTGTACCGATATTTCGAAAACGAAAAAGGTTCATGTTTTTGATTTGGAATGTTGCAAACAGTTTGCGCGTCTCTATGACTGGCATGGACCGAAGGTATACGCAACCAAGGTACACAAGAAGGGGGCAGATAGTGGGATCAAGTTGTCGCAACAAGAAATCGAGCGACTAGTTGATACTCAAGAGCGCGAGGCTGTGGCAAAAGCAGTTCATGAATTTCTGGTGACTTTATTGTCATCGCGTAAATACGGCATTACTTTCGATGCGATGACACACTTTCGCCAGAAACACAATGTAATACAAGGTAAGTTAGTACTTGCAAGCGATGAAAGAGGAGCCACATATACTGTCGTTTAATAACTATTTGTATTTTGTCTGAAGGTAAAGTCATTGGATTTTTATATAAGCCCTGGTGTAATACACGCAAAGCTGAATTGATCACTAGAATTCTCGAAGCTTGCCCGGATTTGGCACGCCACAGCATGCGCCATTTTAGCGGCATTGTTAATCCGATGCGTACTCCTCAACGTGAATGGGTTGCAGCTTGTAATTTCCTGACACAACTCATAACAACCCTGCATCCTCGACTGTTGAAGAATGCCATGGACAAAATCACTCTTACCGATTTCACTTATTGGATCAAAGATATTTGTTTGCCTCTGGAGGTTTTGGTACACATTACGGGCGCCAAGACACTGCGTCACAATAACTACGATGTGCGCCTAGCTACCAATCGTCTGTTATTGGCCATGTTTATGCAATATTCCAATTTCATGACTGTCATAGTTAAGCGTGAACAGCACAAAAGTGGCAGTAGCAGTGGCGGCTTGGTTGGCGGTAGTAGCAATTCATTACGTCGTTTCAAATTCGATATTTTAAATCACATACTCGTCCATTTTCCCACCATGGAAAGTATTGTTTACTCTCTCTACATGTCGATACAGAGGCAAGAAGAGCAAAATGTCAATGTGCTCGAGCATCTGGAAGTAACACTAGACTTGATTTTGATTGTGTGCAAGGAGAATCGTTCGTTTATTAATAAAACTGGTGTAATTTTGGATTATTTGAAACTATTGAGACCATTGTATAGCAGCGAAGAAGTGGCACTAACTGATCGAGATAGAGAAGTGGCAGCGAAGATTGATACAAAGAAAGAAAGCATTAACATTGAACTAAAAGCGGTTAAAGCTATTCTCCTTCTTTTTCCGAAAGCGTTGGAACCACATCAAGAACTTTTTAGTAGTGTTCTAAAATCTTTCGTTAAGGCTTTTACTCGTGGTTGCGGTGAAGTTCAGCGTGAAGCTGGTGATCTCTTACATGGCATATTTAAGAATACGGCACTTTTCGATGCCGGTGAGCTGGAAATCGATCTTTGGCTGGAAGCATTACGTTTCTTTAATGATGATGATAAGACGCTCGATATTGTGACAAGAGTTTTAATTGAAGTTCTGCAGGTGCGTAAAGTTTAGGGGAAAATACGGGAATATTTCTAAACTACTTTCAGTAAAAACAAATCCTTCTTATCCTTCTTACGCTCCAGCATTATAAAGGGCTAATGTCTTAAAGACAACGAAAATATATTTTTTGTTTTCTGAAGATATAGAAGAACTTTCAATATTTTGAAAGCAATATTTTATAACTTAAAGTTTATCTGTTATATTATTACGATATTTTGAAACATTACAGGTCACTAAAGCTACTGTAGACGCTCCCAAATCTGCTCTGAATTCAAATATTGAGACAACCAATCTACAAAAACTATTCGAGAATATTGAGCAAGGCCTATCTGTGCAAGCTTACATTGAAACTTTGTCCATCAGCAAATTAATGCCTCTGATATTTAAAGGTGTAGAAATCGTTGCACCCTTAGGGCGGTACCTGGAGGCGGTGTGTCTACTGATGTTTCATTATTATCCTGCACCAGAAGAAATTTATCATTTGTATACCATGCAGTTTGCTGAATTAGAGCATTACATGAGCAGCTGGCTGCGCAATGAGCCTACTATTGACGACTTGCTCAAACTGGAGAGTTCTGCGATCGCGAACTGTTTACCGCCCAAGTTGTTGCAATTGCAGGCACTAATTTTGCAAGGTGATTCCCTAAAAAAATTCGAAGATTTTTTTGCTCCGGATGAAAATGAAGGTGATGGTGATGAGAGCAGAGTTCTTGAAATTCCAAGCGATAGCGGAAAAGTAAAGAAACTATCAAGCATATTGTGTAATCCGAAAATGCTATTAATTTATACGCAGACCATACTTTTTATGTTGGCGCAGCTGGTGCGTAAGCAAAAACTCACACAGGCACAGGCGGACTTGGCCGCCTGCTACCTCAAGGGTTTCATTGCAGTTGCCCAAGAGTTGCAGCAGCAACGCAACGATGAATGCGCGTATTCCATGCAACTCAGTAACACTGAAGGCGCCGCCGGCAGTACGCCGTCAAGCGATGGCAATCTTCTAATGCAACTGCTGAAGTATATTTTCGGCATAAGAATCAATTATATAGAGACCATAGACATTTTCAGTGCCACTCAGGCCTCCCAACTGTACTATCTGCAATTCCTGAGCGCTCTGGCCGAGGGTTGTCACGAATTGGAGCATTTTGAGCACTACGCGGCAAACTATCGGCTGCGCCTCGTTAAAGCGGTGGCGATATCAGTGAAGCAGCCCAATCTGTGTGTGTCGGAGTCAGCCACGCTTACACCTGTCTTAGTGCGCCTCATACAAGCGTTTCGCTTGGATGCAGAAAACTGTGTGGAAATTTTAAATTTGTTAGTCACCAAACTGAAATCGAAGCATTACTTCTCGACTGGCGCTGCCGGCCAGAAAAGTTGTGTTTACTATGAGTTGTTGGTGTCGATGCTGCAGCGTTTGGCTGATTTGAAAATAGGCGTACGTTGCGATGAGTTCATGCAGCGCCTTGTGAAACTCTATGCGCAGTTTGTGCAAAAGTTGGCCGCTGATCAACATTTAGAAACGCTGGAGAATGCCATGCAGCAATTTCTTTGCATCTCACATCAATACATACCGCAGCTGGATGAAAAATTGTTCGATGCTTTCTTCTTCGGAGAGCGTAAAATCCACAAGTCCACTGTGCGTTTGGCCTGTCTACTGCTTGAGCGTAATGCAAAATTGAAGGAGAAATTTCTTAAACTATTACCGCTGAATGTAGGAAAAAAGGAAATCATCTACCCATTGCTTAAGATAGCATTCCAACAGCATTATGCCATCGAATCCACTCTCTTGAACGCCATCTATCAAGAGTACAAGAATGGTTTCTACAAAACCATTGAGAAACCTCAGAAGGCGGGCGTCATCTATCGCGAGAATGTCGAGTGCAGCATTGCTCTGATTGAACTCTGTATGCCGAGATCGGAGTGCGTGGATTTTAGTCACAAAAATCTCAAAATCGATGTGGTCGAATCATATCAAATTCGTCTCATTAACGCCATCTACAATAAAGCATTGGGCACTAACGACTCGGGAGAGTCGTCGTTGCAAGCAACATCGTCGCTGCAAGCTAAACAGCTCAACGATTTATTTGTGAACTACATAAATCTGCAGCTGCAAATGCTGATTGTCGACCTCAAGAAACAGTCTATTGATCAAGATAAACTAGAATTATTCGCCTTTTCTTTGTCTGAGTGGTTTGTTAAGAAACCTAAAGAGCATATATCCTCCTCCTCCTCCTCCTCCTCCTCCTCCTCTCCTGCTGAAAATGCTGATGGACAGACGAATAATGTAGCCACATCGTCGCCAAATTTTTCCCGTATACTTAAAAGCCAGCACTGGATGAATTTCTGTCGTACCGCCCTCAAACTTGGAATGTACAGTAACGCCGAGAATGGAGATTCGGAAGACTCTCAGCATTTGGATGTTAGTAATGGTCTATTGTTAAAGCTGTTGGCCTTCTTGTGCGATCAACTCTATGCCGATTATAGTGAAGACGCAGGAGAAGCAGAAACGGAGCAACCCGAGTTTGCTGAGCAATCAGCACAGCTTTTCGATATGATTTTCACCCATTCGAAGTTTTTCCATATTGTTCTGCAGCACCATTCAAGCGCTCCCTCGCTTGTTAAAACTCAGGTGCTTCATTTGCTGTACGTGCTGGCTCGCAAGAGTCCCACTCAAGCATTGAACCCTTCGCAGATTCCGGTCATTTTGGGCGCTTATCAAGCGCGTCTCTACGATTCGGATCGTTATGCTTTGGCGTTGTTGCAGCTCTATGAGCGTTACGATTGCAATCTGCACAAATATCGTCCGTTTATTTGGGGCGAAAGCGCCACTGCATTCTACGCTCTTCGTGCCACCGAAGCATCGGAACGTTCCAAGCTCGCGCAACAGGAGACTTCTGTAGCTCAAGTAATGTCGCTGATCGATCGTCAATTGTGCGAGTATACCATCGATAACTTTCCGCTTTGGCGTCGTCTGGACAACGAGAAGCAGATGCCAACAGTGCGTTTCTGCGATCCTGCTCGCCATGCCTTCGCTTTCGGCAGCAATATGCTGGAACAACGCATCGAAGAAGGGCAACGAAAGTTGGCGGAATTCAGCGTCGAGGACTTACGCTTGTGTCCCAAGAGTGCGGCCGTCTACGAAGCCTGCTATGACCCAGCGTTTTTCATACCGCTCATGAATATGTGTTTCGCTCCTGAATCGTACGCTCATCCGGCTCGTCCCGTGCAAAACGGTCTGCTGTCGATGGTCTTTGCCGCGCTGAGCTCGCTGGACCGCGATATGCGTCTGGCTGCCGGCAGTGCGCAGTTGCGTTATCGTGATCACTTTGAGAGCCACAAATTCTTTGAGCGCCCCTTGTGGATACAGGCCTACGAGAATATCCAAGCGGGCTTGTCCGATCTGCGCGACAACTGGATGAGGCACAAACGCAACAGCGGCACCCCGCGCGTTGCTTACATCCCGGCGTTGTTCATAGCGAAGGCATTCAATTTGACCACCGAGCCGACACACCTGCTCTACAAACCGCTCACCATGTACTTGCGTCTGAAGAGCAGCTTCGATTTTCAGTGCATTCCCGAGTTCAATGTTCTCTTCTACTCGGCCGAGGTGGAGCATCAGACGTTTCGCCAGTTCATAGTGGAGATCATACGCAGCGGCATCAAGTGCAGCTCTGATCTGTACCTGCTCGTGAGCACGCACACCTTCAAGGTGCTGATGGGCTTCTATGGCAGTCCCATGTCTACGCTGGACATGAATTTGCTCATTCTGTCAGTGATGTCGACGTGCGTGAAGATACCAGCCGCCAGCAAAATTATGATCGAGCATGTTGGCATCTTGCCGTGGCTCAGCTCCATCACCGGCTCGCTGGAATTCTATCACTTCGACATCATCGAGGGTCTCATTAGCATACTCAGCAACTTGTGGTATGCGCTGAAGGCCAGTTGTTCCGAGTTCCACAACTACCAGCACATTTGCGCGGAACTGCATGGCGTAGCCTTGTGTTTGTTGCCGCATATTTCGCCGCGCATTTCTGTGGAACGTCTGGCAAAGCTGCTGAATATACTTAACAAAACCGCTCAACCTCGCTGCTACTGGGCCGTAACATCGACGCAATTGAATCTTTTGATAGAGTGTTGTCGCAAACACTTTCCCGAGCTGATCTATAGCGTGGAGAGCATTCGTACATTCGGTAGTGACGGTGCAGAAAGCGTGGAGAAATATTGCCAGCAACTTTATGAACTGCATGCGAGCTCTACAACAATTATGGCTCTGTGCAGTTTGCGTTCTTACGTCAGTAACTGGTGGCAATGCTGTGGCCAGCCTCAAATAATGCCAACAACAGTAAGTGCTGTGCTAGCATCAGCGGACTTGAACGAGACCGTGGATTGAGTTTATAGTAATGTTAGCAGTAAATGTATTTTAAGTTAAAAATTGTTACTCTATTATTTATAAACTGTTTCAATTCAAATTGCTATGTATGTTAAGAAGCTTTTGATTTTAGCTGCGCCCACTTTTTTGTAAGAAATAATGATTTTTAGATTTTTATATATTTTTATGCAAATGTAATATACATAGATATTTGTAAAATTTAACTGCAGAATTTGTTATTCTCATCGTGATGATCAAAAGTAAGAAAATCAAACCCATTCTCAGCAATGATACACAAGGCTTTTGTGGTGGACCGAGATCTCCGCTGTTGATGGAAGAATAAATTATAAGTTTGTTGGATAATTTTTAGTATAATTTTACAACTATATTCCCGGCATAAGATTCTCGCTTATCGACCAATTCGCTTGACGACATAGTCGCCGAAACATAATTATTCATGTGGCTTTTCTCACACTTTTCTAGAGAAGTATCACAAGGAAAAAGGATCCAGCGCGTGGTGAAAATATTTAAAAATATTTGTATTCAGTTTTATGCTTGAAAATGTTCAGTCTTTTTTTGTACTGTGAAGAAAAAAATGCAAACACATTTAAAAACTTTTCCGTTTTTTTTTTGAATTTTTTAATCTATCATACATTCTTGTAAATGCACCCTAAACACGTACAACAACAACAACAACGACGATAAAACCAAAACCACTAAAATAGAATAATAAAGAAATAATAAATAAAAGAAAACAGTTGATTGTGGTTGAGTAAAACTATTCATACACACGTACGGAAACTCCCAAACAAGCACACAAACACACACACACACACACGTATATATGTTTATACACCAATACGTGTGGTATATGTTTGCCACAATGCTTCCAAGTAATATACGACGCTGGTGTGCATTATTTTCAACAAATGCATGCATACGTTAAATTATGCAAAACTAGCGAACGACTGAGCGGAGGCCGCATTATTATGCCAAACGGCAACTGTAAGTGTGCCGTAAGAGATGCACTGGGCGTGACTATCAAGCGAGTCCCATTAAACCACTTTGAGGGGACGAAGCAATAAATGGAAGGGCTGATGTGAAAGGTAGCCAAAGCGTTGAGAGATCCCAGAGCTGGGACGAGCACCATCAAATTCAGCAAATGTTGATTGCAGCTTTCGAGATTTTGTTGCTCTGGATGGCGATGGTGACGACGGTGGCGGCGATAACGGCAGCAGCAGCAGCTCATTTCACAAACTGCATACGCTAACAAATTGCAAGATAGACCAGATTCAGGATGCATGATGCAAATTGAAGGATGCAAAGCGTTGCTGATTCTGACGCCTCTACGAGCTGTAAGTGAGCAGCCACGTTTTATCATCGTGAGTGTACGGTTGCGTTGCGCTGAATATTGCGAAAGCGTTTATTTGTTAAGATTTTGAATATTCAAATTCAATGAGAAAAATGTTCAAGTATGTTGAATGAATTCTCAAGATTTTGCTATTGTGTTTTTTTTTTCTTTTTGCCTTTCATGCGTGTTGTTTTTACTTTCTCCGCCGCGTGACACTAACGTGGCGGTTGGGCGTTTTTTACTCTTCTCTTTTTGTTAGACAATTTATTGTTGGGTTTTCATATGATTTGTTCGAATTGATTACGTGAATTTCTTCGCTTAAAAAAGGGAGAAAAAAACAAGAAAAGAAAAGCATTAACAAAAGGCAGGTGCAAAATATTTTCTAAAGAGCTTGCAAAGTATTGTGGAAAGGAAAGATTCATGAGAACAAAATTAATGCATGAAAAAAAAAATTTCATTGCGACAAATATCTCAATGGCGGATAATACAAAAAAATTTAAAAAAAAATATATGTTTTTGTATGCTTATAATGTTTTGTAAAAGACATGAACATAACTGTAGTTCTCTCTAGCGTAAGAATATACCATATACAGGGTGCGCCATCTTTTATGTCGGTATGTGAATATTAAATAACTTTTTAAAAAAAACCTTCGATTGCTATGTATAAGGTAGTTTTTTTATTTAATCTACAATTTCCTTTACAATTTATTTGGACTAGTTTTTCAAAACAACATCAATCAAGTGGCCGCCTCTATTGGCCAAAGCACAAGTTGCCTCTTTTTGCTTCGTTTTCGATCACTTTTTCGAGCAACTCAGGCGGTATAGCCATGATTTCGGCACAAATGTTAGCCTTAAGCTCGTCAATGGTCTGAGGCTTGCTGTACGCTTTTCAAATAATTCCACAAAAAGATGTCCGGAGAGGTCAAATCTGGAGATCTGGGTGGCCAGTCAATGTCGCCATTTTTTTCGTTGCAGAAACCAACGGGGACCAAGCAGTCAGTTTCTGGTCATGCAATGTTATTTCATGGATCTCGTATGGATTCTTCGTTGCCCAAAATGCGAAAATTTTGCTTGTTAACGGCGCCAGAGAGTGTGAAATGGGCCTCGTCAGTCATCAAAATTTGCTTAAACAAATGGTTAAAATTTAGCGTTAACCATTCCACCGACTGTTTGGCTGTATTCCAAAAAAACATTTTATAGCTAAAATTGTACTGAAATGGCGTTTCAAAAATATGTTTACTCAAGTCAATCGGTTGATAAATGTTAAAATTATTCAATATTTACTTACCGACATAAAAGATGAACCGTTTCATCATTATATGGTTTCAACCGTTTCAGCCCGTTTCAACCCGTTTCATCCGTTATATGGATATTTCGGCATACAGCTTTTTCTATAAACTCGAATGTGTCGCGACTTATGAACGGAACCGGAAGTGATTGTCTGCTGTTTTGAGCGCTGAACCAGACTTTATTCAGTTACGTTAATTACTTGCGTTAAAAGCCAACAACAAGCTAGTTCGTGACTATTTGTAATGTTTAATGCGGTTGTTGTTGTTGTTGTTGTTGTTGCTGCTGCTTCTGTTTGGCCGCTGCTTGTGTTGTTTTCAGGAAGTAAGAATTTTCGATTTGGTGTATCCTCGCCTGCGGTTCGAGACCACAAAAACCTTTGAAGTTTGCACAATTTTATGCCACATACGACAATTTTTTTCCGGCAAAATAAACGAAAAATAAAACGTGGATATTAAACTTTATAAAAAAATACATTGCAAATTCGTTTATCGAATATATTTTTAAAAAAAGTGGCTTTAAAAATTAAAAAAAAAAGCACCGATGGTTTGTCTGTTGCTTCTCGCGTCATGCAGTAAAAGACTTTTACTAAGTTTGAAAAGAGTTTGTCTAAGATTTAAAAGAAATCAAATGACAAAATGGCGGCAGAAGCAGCCAAGCATTATTCAAGTCATGCTCGGCTCATCACTCATTGTCGTTGTTTGCCATAGTCGTAGTCATCAGCGTAGTTGTTGTTTGTCGTCGTTGTCGTTGTTGTTCTTGTTCTTTTTCTTGTTGTCGGTGTCGTTTGCCGTTGCCGTTGTCGGTGGCTGTTGCCGACGACGTTCGAGCAAACAAACCCATTTCATGTCGTGCCATGAAGATTTTAATTAATTTCGAAAGTTTTCCAAGATTTGTACAGCAATTAGTCAAATCAGAGCAGACCCTGGTCTCCAGTGCGAAGAGACACAACCAAAGACAACCAAGTCGGTATACTTTGACGATGAAGTGTCGTGAAGTGTGATGTGCTGTGGAAAAGGTCATGGTCGGTGGGAGGAGTGGTCGCAGGAGGGTTAAGGAACGAATTCCAAAAACCAGTAATAGACGACTTCATATGGACTGAGAGACAGCGCGCACACTCTTGACAATTTAAAATGTACCCTGAAATGGCATGAGATGAAGTGTCCGTCATCATCCAGCATCTTTTATGTTGTTTGATGTCACACAAATTTGCAACAGAAGTGAACATATTAAATGCTTCTTCATTTACGTCTTCGTCTACGCTGAGCATACTTCTTCTCATGCTTCGTCATTCGCATCTTTTGCATCATTTCATGCTACAAAATACTTAAGCGCCAGCGGCAGCTAATGTCAATATTTGCTATTGTTCTACTCGTTACTGTGATGGTGTTGTTGTTGTTGTTGTTGTTGGGTGAAATGACGCTGGTAGAATTCATGCATGACAAATCGTTAATGAATCGTCTAAATGAAAAAGTTGTTTAGTTCAACCAAACTCAACACAATTCATACACGAGCAGGACGAGTCATGCGTGATTCGTTTATGTTTTCTTAAAGACAATAACTACAAAACTCAAGTGAGTGTTAAAATGCCCAAATGCGTGTGTGTGTGTGTGTGTGTTGCTTTGTTTATGTATATCGATGTTTACTAAAAAAACGAACGATTGTGTTTCTTTGAGAGAAAAAGAAGTCGCGAATATTAAAATTGCTTTTCTTCAGACACATTTTAATAGCTTTTTGCGAAACAAACTTTATCCTTCCCTTTGAGGAGGCGTAACGAGGAGTTGTATATGCGTGTGTATGTGTGATCTGTTTCATGGCTATATAATGAGTTAATTATAAAAAAACCATGGTCACGAAGTGTTTAAATGAGATGCGTTAACACGCTTTCTTTGATTGCTTGAAGATTATTCAAAGATTATTCAATGTTTTTTTCAATAAATATTTTTATAAATCTAGATATTCTGCTTATAATTACGACCATAAATAACGATGCCATTAATCATAACGATGTCATTATTATTAGCTTAATGTTTAGCCATTATAAACATTTTTATTCATTCCAAATTTTCAAGCTGTTAAAGAAAACTTTTGTAAGCCTCAAGGTATGCTATCGCGGTAACGTCTACCATGGAAATGCGCACACACACACACGCGTACTCACCCACTCTAGCAAACCGCTGACAAATGGAGTTGTAGAGCATAACTTAAGGTGCTGTTAAAAGAGAACAAAGCCATTAGAGAGAGCATGTCTTCAATACGTTCATAGCATAAAATTCATTTTTATCGTTCATAACTTATTAATTTCTTCACCGATTTTTAGAATTTATATAGTCCTGAGAAGCGTGAACATCTGCCTTTAAAGAAATATAGTGAAAAAATTATAGCTCAAGTTCTTAATTTCTCCATTGATCGCTAAGTAATTAAAAATTTAAATTAAAATTAAAAAAATTAAAAAAAAAATTAAAAAAAAAATTTGTTTTAAAACTAAAAAAAAAGTTAAATTAAAATTACTTTTAAATTTTTTTTTTTAATAAATTATTTTTCCTGTAAAATATTACCGGATATATATTTTT